>OZ025294.1:357059797-357219797 GCA_964019185.1 Maratus speculifer
TCATAATAATCAACATAGACTCACGCCTACATTTTTTAGGCAACAAATATTATCAACTTATAGTCGACTAATAATTTAATCCGCCACTGGCTAAAAGGATTTGCAATTTGCTCTAGACTGCTAATAATTAGACATCAGCATATGCAATGTATTTATTATTTTTTTTATAACTAGACTCCGGATTATGTACACTAAAAGGAGGCCAATAAATGCATGTAAACTAATGTACTTTTTTTGGGGGGGGGGGGATTTGTAGAGGACGGTGGACGTTAATCTTTTTATTTATTTATTTATTTATTTTTTTATCATAGCAATATGAAATTGTGTGTATATATACATTTCATCAAAAGCATATAGAACACCTCCAAAAAAATTTCCAATCTTATTCAATTTTTTAAATTTTTTAAAAAAATTTTAAATTTTTAAACGAAATTTCAAAATGCTCCTCGTGTTTTAATTTTTGAGATATTTTCTTGCTTTTGCATTTTTATCACTTAAAAGTCTATTATAAGCAAATTTGTGCAAGATTTTTTTTATCTCTTGAATAGTTAACGTTTTACAGATTTTTTTCTAAATTCCATATCAATTTTCATCAAAATTTTGACTTTTAATAAGTAAAAAAATCTGACTATCTTAATGAAGACGAATTTAAAAAAAAAAATTACACAATTTCTTTCTAAACAATACCAGGGTACTTCCTTATCAATTTCGTAAATACTGATCAAAAATTACGTCGCAAGGAGCACTTCAAAACTCTGAAAACGCTGGAAAATTAGTTTTGAGAAAAACAGATTTAAAGTATATGAATACACCTATCTTTAAATTTTACTTCTTAAAACCTTCATAAATGATATTTTAATAAGAAAAAAACTGTTTTGGTACTATTATACCACAGAGATAGACCTTTTTTTGCGATGATTTTGCTATAGACGATTTTGCTCAAATAAAGGTCCACTGTCCCCTTAAAAAATGAAAACGGAACCATTATAAGATCACTTCCGTGTCTGTCTGTCGACCTATCGTAGCTATTTTATTCATAAACTATGAAATGTGGAAAGTTGAAATTGGGTGGAAGTAATAAAGACTATTGACCCACTTATTTACAGATTATTAACCATTTACATATATATTTAAGAGGGGAGTAGAGGGGTAATTAAGTTACATGATGGAGAAAAAAAAAAAATTATTTTCTTTAGATATCAAGTGGGATATATTCTGAAAGCTTCCGTTAAGCTCAACTCAAAAATATATTTATTTTAATTTTAGATGTTATATTTTCAGAGATAACGTCGAAAATATAGTGTAAAAATATGCCCCTCCCCCCCCCCCCCCCATCTAATCCGAATTTACTAAAACTAAAATTATGAAAAAATTAGAGGTTATAGATGTTACTTTAAATCTTGCAGGAAAACTATAGCGATTACTCTAGACTGGACAGTTTTTGAGAAAAGCGTATTTTTCCGTTACATGCAAATTTCAATTTGCGAGAATTGAGCAAGGTGTTAAGGAGCGTTGGAGGTACTTCTCGTAGCAGAAGTATAAAAGCATTATTGATAATGATTTTTGAAAAAATAATTCGTTGGTAATTAGCCGAGATATTAACGCATGAAGACAGGGATGGTTATATGAATAAAGACGGGGGTGGTGTACTCTGCATACAATGTCTGTTTGCCATTCTGTATGTGACAAAAAAAATTGTGGGCGCTCTATCACAAGAAATAATGCATGGAATTTCGCAAAACTCAGGTTCTGTTACTGAAACTATAGCTGATTTTTGGTGTGGTTAATTTTTGGTGTTCATCACCTAATAAATGGCGTTGCTATGCTGCCTTTTCATGATTTCAGCAATATCTATACCTCAAGAACTAATGGACGGATTTTCATTTCGGATTTCATGTCAAATTCGTTTAGTCCTTGATATAATATGGTGCCGAGTACCTTTTGGTGTAAATCGCCCAACAGGTAGCGCTACTATGCAGCATTATTCATGATTGTTGCAATAGCTCTACCTCAGAAACTAATAAATGAATTTCCATCAAACTTCAGAAGATTCGGTTAATTTCTGATACAAATTAGTATTCTTTAGTTTTTGGAGAAAATCTCTTAACAGGTGGCGTTTCTATCCAGATTTATTTATGATTTGTGCAATGATTCTATCACAAAAACAAAAGCAGAGACTTTTTCAAACTTCAGATTCAGTTAGAGCTTGACATAAATTGTTGCTGATTAAATTTTGGGGCAAATCATCTAACTGGGGGTGCTGCTATGTTTCATTTTAACGGAAGTATTATCGTGCGTGAGACTGATATGGAAGAAAGTTTTGGAATTGGCGCATTCGACTAGTTTCTCTATTCTTTAACAAAACGAGACAAAAGAACAAAGAAATTGGAGCTTTAACAGCTGAGATAAAGAAAATGCGTTACATTATTAAAATTTAAGAAACTTAAAAAAAAAGAAACTTCAATATATATAGATATTAAAATAAAATGAATAAAAATGTTTCAATATTATAGAATAACGCATTATTAATATTTTTTCCCGTATGTGCTTCGGAACACGCCTACTCGTCTCCTGACTATACCGATGTTTAATTAGTTTAAAAATTGTAATTTTTATCCAATTTAACAAATTCAACTAAAAAATATTTCCTAAAAGCTATAAATAAAAAATCTTTCTTATTTCACTCTTTTTATTTTGAACTGATAGTTCAGGCTATCATTAACAGATGGCAGCACTAATTAATCCAAAGAAAAAATATTTGTTGCATTTTTTTAAAGAATTCATAGTAATTTTCTGTTTAATGTCAGTAGTAGTATACATAAATTTAATCTTGGGACTAGATCATTTTGTTTAAGATAAACATACTTGAGTTTAGTTTATTGTTAGAGAATATTTCCTGTATTTAAATTTAATACAACAGCTGTGTAAAGAATGCTAATGAGAAAAGGAAAAATCAGTACGATATTTCTAGGAATCTCTTTTACATTTTTCTGTGTATTATGATAATACATTTTTTATACTTATATACAGCATTTTCAGAAGAAGTAATCTGAAAGACGCGTCAAAAATCAGCCAGAAAAATTTGTAAGCAGGCACAAGGCTATTTTGGTCCAAAAACGACTTTGAAAAAAAAAATAAATAAATAAAATAAATAAATAAATAAATAAAGATCTTTAAAAGTATTACACCCACACTTCAAAAGCTTCCATGCATATAGAGAATTTTAACGATTTTAATTCATAAATGAACGATTTTTTACAGTTTAATTAAAAAAAATGTACCATAATTACATTTTGGTGCCTAAAATTCTAGAAAATTATATTTTTTAAAATTAAGGCTAAAATTATTTAACAATGATTAATTTCTTACATGATTATATGATACTTTGTTACTTTGTTACATGATACTTTGTTACATGATACTTTGTTACTTTGTTACATGATTACATGATACTTTGTTACATTATAATGATTACTTTGTTACAATTATTACCATTGTTAAATAATTATACATGTACAATGATTACTTCATTATATATTGTAAGTATGCACATATCTTCCTCATCCCTAAAAAAACATACTAAAATTATATTATTCAAATCCTTTCTATATGTCTTTTTAATTCAGAAAAATATTTAAGAAGGAAAAAGCACATTTTGCGTGTTTTACTTTCTGAGAAAAGTATATACAGCTTATCATATGGTACAGATACCTACTCTAAAAATCAATTATAACAATCTCATGTTACAATATGTGATAGTTCTTTCACTAAGAGATAAAATAAGACATACAGTGGCGCCAACGTATATAGGCCCATGGAGCGCGGGCTCACCCGAATTCGTTTGATTTAATTCATTATTTGTTTATTTATTTATTTAATTTCTGAAATAAAACTTGGTTTTGTGCACGTTCCCCAAAAATATTTTGGTTGAAAAATAGTACAGGGACATGAATTAGACTTACAGGGATCCTAAAACCCCTTTCAATGAATGTATAATTAAATTTCCCATAAAAACAAATTTCTTGCATATTTTGTCATCGGTTATAATTTTTTAATTAATAAAGTAATTACTGACTAAACTGTAAATTTTTGCTGGCATTTCGATTTTTGCACGTTCAATAGCTCAGAGTTTCCATATTATTTATATTATTTGGCATTTATAAAAAAAGAATTTATTATAATATAATTTAAAAAAAAATTAAACATTAATTAAATTGTAAGAATTCTATATTTTGCTTTAAAAAACATAGATATGCGCACTTAAAGTGGAAACTGTATGTGTTATTTTATTCGCAAAGTTTCGAGCCCACCCAATATTTTTGAAAAGTTGGCGCTACTGAAGACATACGAAGAAATAGAAGAGCGCACTGACTAGAAAAAAAAAAAAAAAAAAATCTATATGATATATGGTCTAAAAACAACTATAAAGCTGATCAGGTACATCAAGCATCGAAGTATCAAAAGACCCTGATCTGTTCAACAAGCGCAAAACGTTTTGACACAGTTACAAATTCATTTTTAACGTAAATATATAAAATAAAATTGGAAGGCCTGGCTATGGAAGAAATTTGGAATCTAACGGAAATTTCTAATTTTTGATCAATAAATTGCCAATAGAGTTATAAGCGAATTTGATCACACCTTTTTCACCCCAGTTTAGGGGGTTATTCTTTTTTTTCATTCAAGAGTTCGGTTCAAAACGCCTACCTCGACACTATTCTCTGAAAAATCCACTGTGTTTGCAGGAGAAAAAAAAAAAAAAAAAAAAAAAACTCGAGAGTGAGCACGATTATATTGCTTCGTAACCATTAATGCTTGCTATTTTATGCATTTTCGAACAAAAACAAATTAAAACCTATGTCATAAAATTGAACTTTTTGCTGATCACCCAGCTTCGGAATTCTCCTCCGTAATGTTAGGTCTATTTGACGTTTGATGCATTTAAAATATCTCTTGAGGAAATTAATATTTTTTAACTTCCTTTTTTTTTTGTGTACTCTTCTTAAAGGGCTACTTCAGTGAAATGAAAAGAATCTTTCGCTAATGCTAATCCTATGGAAGAAATTTATAAAGATATCTCGGTTTCATTTCAATATTTCTAAATGATTCTTTTTTGCATTGGATAACTGAGATCGATCTGTATGCAGGCCGTTTTCTACTTTTTCGATGTGGGTTGTTGATATTTTTTAGGAGGGTGCTTTCGCTTTCCAAACCGGTTCTGAAAATGAAAGCATATTCGTAAAAAAATATCTGTATACAAAATCCAAAAAATAAAAAAAGGCCTGCATACAGATCGATCTCAGTTATCCAAAGCAAAAAAGAATCATTTAGAAATATTGAAATGAACTTTATAAATTTCGTCCATTGGATTAGCATTAGCAAATGGGTCTTTTCATTTGACTGAAGTAGCCTGTTAACGGATGTATCTCTTTTTCTTCATTCAAAAATATTTCTAAATTCTATGTTGAACTTAATATTTTATGTGTTAAAAGTGGACAAACTGTAAGTAAGACTTTGACATTTCCTATGAAATTAAGTATATATTTTTAAAATATTTCGAGAACTAAGGAAAGCAGGGACATGTTTTAAGATGTGTACACAAAAAATAGAAGTTAAAATTATTTATTTCCCGAGAAAATATTTTAAACATAGGCATGCATTAAACGCCCAAAGACTTTGTATTATTGAAAGGAATCGGGAAGCTGATTGACCAACTCCCTTAATTAAATTAGACCTGTAATATTTTTTTGCACCAAGGTTTTTTTTACAGAGAATGTCATTCTTGATTTACAGAGTTCCTCCATACAGCCGCATTAAAGAAGCAGCAAGAGGTGTAAGGTTTTTAATTTGCTAAAATTAATTAATTTCTATATTAATGCTCCTCATAAATTCAAGCCCCAGGCATAATGTCAGAAACGGATCTAGGGACGAGAAAAAATCGGTGCCGTTCTCACTCTTTCAGACACCAGGGCTAACTTAGTACATGCAAAACTATCAATGTAAAAGGTTCCTTTTAATTGCAATACAAATTATTTATTAAGAAAGTCGGTTAAAAAATAATATAAAAATGAAAATAAACATATTAAAATACTTAAGAGCCCACGCTACTGAATGAAAAAAATCCGCATGATAATGTAAAGTCTATGGGGGCGTTCTTTTCAAAAATCTCGCTCAAATTTTAATATTTTTACAGGATTTTTTTTTTTACATACGATAGCTGAGAACGATCTACAACCGGACTAGTTTTTACTTTTTCAATTTTGATTTCATTTTTATTTATTACTTTAACTTTCGAAACCTGTTAGAACCGGTTCTGGAATTAAAACTATCATAATAAGAAAAATATATAATCAAAATCGAAAAGAATAAAACTAATCTCGTTGTAGATAGCCCTCAGCTATCTTATGCAAAAAAAAAAAAAAAAAAAAAAAAAAAAAAAAAAAAAAAAAATCAAGTAAAAATATGAAAATTTGAGCGAGATATTTGAAAAGAACGCCCCCATAGACTTTACATTATCCTGCAGATTTTTTTCATTCAGTAGCCAAGGAGTATAAGTGACAAAATTGAAATAACTAAGCTAAGTGCACATGCACAGGCTACTTGGAAATAAATCTATTTGCTTGGAAGTAAAGAAATACAGAATATGGCCAAAGGAAACAAAAAGATGAAGGCTGAATCCACATATCCAACGATTGGTGTCAATAATATAGCATACACAAAATTGCATATTTGTCTTTGCCTTATTCTATAAACCAGCGGTTCCCAAACTTTCTTGGTACGCGACCCACTTTTCAATGAAAAAAAATTTCGCGACCCACCCAAGAAAAAGTTTTATATCAATATAGCAATTTTTGTATGATGTCTTGGCTAGCTTATTCTACGAAAAACGCAAATTTTCATACGGAAGATATATTATCATAAAAAAAAAAAAAAAAATCCTTAATCTCAGTGTGTGTAAGTGAATAGTAATTAAAACAATGCACAAAACACAAAAATAGTTAAAAATACATTTAATTATTATGAAAACATAACTTTATAGTCAATTAGATACTTCCTGTTGAAATTGTCATATCTTTTTAAACAGATGAAATAAAAGATATATTTTGACGACAAACTTCGATTTTTTCGCGACCCAACAAAACAACTGCCGCGGCCCACCAGTTGGTCGCGAACCCATAGATTGGGAACCGCTGCTGTAAGGCGATCACTTTCAGACTTTTCAAGCTATGATTTTGAAACTTTCACAAAAGTTTCTCTATATATTTAACTAACATAATATACAAATGAAATTTTGATATCGTTGACGCATGCGCAGTGAAGCATTATTTAGGAAACTTGCTCATTTTCATACAATTTTCATTATTTTTTAATTCGGATTACAAAATATTGCAGATGTAAATTTTTCCATTTTTCATTTTTGGGTGAAAAAAGTCCGGGCCAGGATTCGAACCAGGGATGTATTGGCTGAAGCCGCCCGGAATCCTGGCCCGGACTTTTTTCACCCAAAAATGAAAAATGGAAAAATTTACATCTGTAATTGTTTTACCGATTGAATAATCGTGTTTAAAATTAATCTAATGTAATTTCGTATGCAGCGATTTTCTGCAATTCCATATATTGACCTTCGATTTATTCTGTTGAACTGATCCAGAGTATCAGATCAGATCAAGTGTTCGTTGAGGTTAATTGGGTGAGATAGACCTCCAGTATTCGTGTCCGGGATAGCTCAGTTGGTAGAGTATTGGGGGCTTCAGCCAATACATTCCTGGTTCGAATCCTGGCCCGGACTTTTTTCACCCAAAAATGAAAAATGGAAAAATTTACATCTGTAATTGATTTACCGATTGAATAATCGTGTTTAAAATTAATCTAATACAAAATATTGTGTACAATGTTGTTTGTCATACTTTCAGAAAAAAACATTTGTTTTATATTAAGAGGTCTGCTAATTATATGCAAAAAACTTGGTAAAACTTGGGATTGTTTTTATGAAATCCTTAATTTCTCTACGACTATACATTCTATCTTCCTACAAATGAACACAGTTTTTTTACATTCAGCTACTTAATCATAATCTACAGTTTCAATGCTTTTGCTACTTTAGTTTTGACAGAGTGTTCCAAAAGATTCTTTTTCAATTTGTTGAAGGTTCCCTTCGGGGTTTTGGAAAAGAATCTTCGCGGAAATATACGACCTGAACTATTTTGTTTGTACACGTGGAGTTTTAGGATAATACCTTATGTATTTTTCTAGATATTTAACAAAACGCCTAAAATCGCAAGTGACCAGTCCCCTTTGGCCATATAGTGTATAAAGAGATCTTATAATTATGCATTGCGTTCTAGAGGACAACTACTTAACAACTTAACCTCTTTAATTTCTAAAAAACATTCTATCCTACTTAAAAAAAAAAAAAAAAAAAAAAAAAAAAAAAAAAAAAATATATATATATATATATATATATATATATATATATATATATATATTGTATTAAGAGTTCAATGACCGCTGTGAAATAAACAATAGATTAATATTTCAATTCAGTCAATTACCATTGATGTTCAAATTTGAATTCAATTTTCTCCGAATTTAAATTTTGTCTCTTGTATCCCTTGATTCCAGGAGTCCTCATATTTATGTATTGACAATTTCAATAAATTTGTAACATTTCCACCATACTTTATAAATCGATACTAGGTGAGTCAAATTGACATTTCAAATCAGCCATTTTTAAACAAATAAAAATCACACAGAAACTTACGATTGTAATCCATTTATTCCGCCAAAAGTATAGTGTTTATCACAACAAACCCAATAGAAATTTTAATATAAGATATAATTTTAATCTATTGATAGATAGATATAAGTATTGCGATAAAAATTTCAATGAATTAGCTTTCTTTTTTGCTAAGTGTAATTAATTATACCATAACAAGTACTGAAAGTAGCTACCTTCTAATTCCAACATTACGCTGTAAATGCTCCATGTAAATCTGTATGTCGATTGCAGTAAATTACGAAAACATTCGTATTAGAGATTCAAACATTTTGGAAAAAAAGGATGAATTTTTGATTTTTTTTTAAAGAGAGATTAATTGCACACATTACCTTGAAATTGGTCAAAATGTCGATTTTCTTTTTTAATATTAACTGAAAGCTTGAAAACTGAAAACTAAAATATTTTAACACCTCATTTTTACCTATACGACAATTATATCGCGAGATCTTGTCAATTTTGTTAATAGATCTAGAGCAATGACCCATACCTTTAATTGATTTTTCTTCCTATTCATATTTTTATAACTTGCTTGTTCGATAAATACTAAAGTTTTTTTGCTGATAAAGGTGTGATTTTTTTCTGTTCTCCATGGTTTATTTAATATTTTTGTGCATGGTCTTAACATTCAAGTTTACATTAAAAAAAAATTAAATTGAGAGATTGTTGGATTTCCTTTTTTTATATACGTGAGAGAGAAAAAAATATTATTGAGCAATTCCATCTCAGCTCAGGCAGGGCATGTCAATTCACCATCATAGATTTTTTTCAAAAAAATACAGTAGTTATAACTAAGTAAAACACAAAATTTCCCAAAAGGATTTTTACCAAAAAAATTTTTTCCTCCGGTTACAGCACTTTCAAGTTTGTGATAAAATTGACAATTTTCAGAAAAACTGAAAAACGCTTCATTTTGAAATGAACACAGTACCAAACATATTCAACATATTCAGTAATTTTATTTTTTACAAATAGTTATTAAACTGAATTTTACTTTAGCACAGTTTTAAAAAATATTGTGACATTTTTACTTAATTAAAAAAAATTAGTTTTTAAGTACAAAAAATATAATTATTACTGAATTCAAAATTTCTTTTCAGAATGAAAAAAATATTTTAAAGCTAAGCATTGATGTCAATCCAAAGACCTTTAATGGCAGTTTTAGAGCAAATTTTATTGCAACCCTAAGGTGCATACAACTTTTGTAATTCAATTTTAAATTATGCAAAATCTTGTAAAATCGCTACTTTTGAAGAGCAATTTCTCAAAAACACCATTTTTTAAAAATCTGATAATATTCTCAATAGATGCCTTATTAGTTTCTAATAAATACCTTACAAGGAAATTCTGTACTTTTGCTTAGAAAATTTTATGTGATTTTTTGAAAATAACATGTTGTGTGTTTTTTTTTCAAAAAACCAGAAAGTCAAACTCTTTCTTATTTAACCGAATTTGTAATATGATTAATATTTCAAACTAAAAAATACAACCCTGGTACATAATTATTACTGTTAAAATATAGCTAACCATTTGCTTAAGTTTAAAATTGTATAAAATACAGCCATTAGTACAATTAAAATTGATCATATGTCATTTCATTCCATACTCATAGATGTATCAAATTCACCTACAGTGTGTTAAATATTTTGTTATGTAGTATTGGATATAATATATTAATATGCAGATGCGTACATTACAGAAGAATTAGGTACTGAAAATTTCTTGAATTAACTTCAACTCCTTATCATCGTAAGTGTGAAGTTGTGCAGATTGTCCTATTGGAACTGATTTTTCTATTTTTAGAAGCACATTTTCCAATGGTAATTCACATTCACCTTTTTTTCTTTACAGATTCTTCTGGCCACTGGAATGCTTTAGCAGGATTATGGGGGTACATGAATGATACTTTAATGTCATGTAGTTCTCATGATATACCATTGATTTGTCCTATCCAACAATCATTTTCATAGATGCATCCAATGAAATCGCCAATTTGGAAATCATGTATTGAATATTGTTTTTTTTTTTTTTTTATTTGGCAGGAGGTTTCAATTTTTGTCAATATATTTTTAATCGTTCGTCCCATATAACCTTCATTATTTTCAATCTCCTCAACAATGCTTAGATGGTATACCAGCAATAGGTCTTACATTGGCATATTTTTTCTCTTTATTAGCTCTATAAGCTTGAATAATATTTTTGTCTAGATGTAGCAGAATGATATTTTTTAACAGAGAGGAAAGTTCAGCAACAAATCAGACAGAATCTCGGATAGCTCTTATTATAACAATTCTGAATAAAAACACCTTCACTAAAATGTTCTATTTTTATACAGCATTAGTAAATGGTAGATTGTAAGATAATAATTGTTAAAAAGAAGTTTAATAAAATAGAAAACTTTCTTCATGTTGATTTTTTTAATTAAGAAAATTATTAAAATTTTAAATATAACTGTAGTGTTAAAATACATTGTAATAAGTCAGGATCAAAAAATTGAAATTTTTAAATTCAATGAAGTTATTAAAGAAAACTTTTAGTTATATATGTTACATCTTAGAACATATTAAAACATAATCATTACCTTTTCATTAAACAATAGAAATCATATTATTAATTCAGTGAAATAAGAAAGAGCTTGACTTTCTGGTTTTTTGAAAAAAAAACACACAACATGATATTTTCAAAAAATCATATAAAATTTTCTAAGCAAAAGTACAGGATTTGCTTATAAGGTATTTATTAGAAACTAATAAGGTATCTATTGAGCATATTATCAGATTTTTAAAAAATGGTGTTTTTGCGAAATTGCACTTCAAAAGTAGCGATTTTACAAGATTTTGCATAATTTAAAATTGAATTACAAATGTTGAATGCACCTTAGGGTTAAAATAAAATTTGCTCTAAAACTCCCATTAAAGGTCTTTGGATTGCCATCAATGCTTAGCTTTAAAATATTTTTTTCATTCTGAAAAAAAATCTTGAATACAGTAATAATTATATTTTTTGTACTTAAAAACTATTTTTTAATTAAGTAAAATTGTCACAATATTTTTTAAAACTGTGCTAAAGTAAAATTCAGTTTAATAACTATTTGTAAAAAATAAATTGACTGAATATGTTGAATATGTTTGGTATTGTGTTCATTTTAAAATGAAACGTTTTTCAGTTTTTCTGAAAATTGTCAATTTTATCACAATCTTGAAAGTGCTGTAACCGGAGAAAAAAAATTTTTTTTAGTAAAAATCCTTTTGGGAAATTTTGTGTTTTACTTGGTTATAACTACTGTATTTTTTTTAAAAAAAATCTGTGATGGTGAATTGACGCATATCAATACTGCCTGCCTGAATTGAAATGGAATAGCTCTATTAATAAATAAAAGTGGAAAAAAAAATATTCTCGTTTATAAAACTAGTAGGGATTTTTAAAAAGTTAAATAAAAAATTAATTTTTATTATAATAGGCTGTTCTAAAAGATTTTCTTTTTTTTATAATTCAATTTGATTTTTAATGTTAATTATTGTGCAACCACATATTATTACTCTATTACTTAAAATTGAAGAAATCTTTTGAAAGGTAATGTATCCTCTTAATAAACAAATTGTCAGAAATCTGCGTGTATGTGTAACATTTGACTAGTATTTAGGGCAGCAATTCTTTTATTATTGCCAGAATTCATGACTCATTTTAAGGTTTGTTTTATTTACATTTGTTCTTTGTTTTTTATATGTTATATTTTATTTGGTATACCTCCAATTTTTTTGTGTAATCTATTCGACGTAAAAGATTAAATTTCGTTTAAAGCATGTCAATCAAGACATCAGTAGATAGTATAAAATAAAATAATCTTTTTTTTTGTTTTTACAATTTTGAAAAAATATATTTATAGAATGGATACTATAAAAAATACAGTTTAAAAATCAACAAAATTTATGACATAGTTTTGCCTCAATGACAGACTGAAACTTTTTTTTTTATTTGCCTCAAAGTACTCTCTATAAAGTTACGTGGGGCAACTGGACCATGATTTTGCAATGCGAGTCTGGAGAGTCTGTCAATTCAGCTTTAAAAAAATAATGTTCACTTGAATTAAAATCGAAATCTCTGTAAATGTGCACAATAAGTCTCACTCTATAAAGCTATTACAACAACAACCTGTTACAGCAAAGTCAAGAGTTATTTATGATTGAATTAACACACGTTGTTTTAAGAAGTAGAGATGGAGACATTCACCAGTGCTGAATTCAGGCTGTGGCCCAGGGGGGGGGGGGGACAATCCCCCCGGGAACTCTAATGTAAGGAGCCGCAGAAGTCCCTGCCGGAGAAAAGTGTTTGAATTCAAACGAAAGCTAAAAATTATCTACGGTTAGGCTACTGAGGCATCTACAGTTTTTTATAAAATAGCTTATGATTCAGTTATCTCGTGGTTTCAGTTACTCCTCCATACTTTATAAAATTTAATAAAACACCGTATTTTCACATTATTATTATTATTATTATTATTTTTAGATTGCCTTCTTTTAAAATTGTAACATATTACTTTTATTACATGTTATAAGCAGATAAAATTATGCATACATTGGTGAAAATCTGAGACTTGAGCCACTAAAGCATCAACTGTTAGCTAAAATTTGAGAACAGCATTAATTGGAACTGAGGAAAAAAATTAATACTGTAACATATAATTTTCAAATATTCTATATTTTGCCATTATGTTTAGAAAGAAAAAATGTCAGCAATCGTTGTCTGCAGTGAAAACAAAAGAAGTATTCAAAATGAGTAAATCGATGTACTCATATCGAAATGAGTATGTTTGGATAAAAAATGAACACATTGCTTTCTCAATTTTGAAACATCACGTGTTATTAAATCCATAAAAACGATAATTTTGTACCCTTTATTGTTTTATTTCATTCACAGTGGCATAAAAGATGCTTATTAATGTAAATATTAAATTATGTACAGTTTTTAAAAATAGCTTAAAAGTGCTTGCAAATAATGCTATTTTTCTTTATAAAAAATAAATTAAACGTTTACTGTGAATAATGTTGAGCAAAAAATAAATGGCAGTCTATTTTTACTTTGATTTGTGAGTTCAGGGGGCAGTATATAGGGATTCATATTTGAACACAAAAATGAGAACACGTTTTTCTCAGTTTTGAGTACTTTTGAGTCGGAACTATTTTGAGATACATAAAAATGAGTACTTTTTATTCAATTTTGAGAACCCATTTTTTTTTCAGTATGGTCTGTCTATCTGTTGGCATATAGCAGTGCAAAAACTACCCAGCCAAATAGTTTAAAATCTAATGTGCATAATCGTTGCAGAAATTTGTCGAGACATTTAAAATTTTACAAAAAACGAATCAGAACATAAAAAGATATTAGTAAAAGTTATCAACATTCTATCAAATTCTATCATACGTAATTAACTCAATGATATCTTATGATAGGTAGCGATTCTATGTTGACTTGGTGATTAGAAATGATGAAGACCTTTTAACTTTATTAATGAATTTAATCTGTTAAATCCTAATAAAAATTTAAAAACCATGCATTTTTGCATTAGAATTTAAAAGCCATTGCATCAAAATCTAAATATTTATAAAATTAATTATAGTGCGAACGTACTTTATTTGCCACGTTTCACGTCCACTTTCCGATATGTTTAATTTACAGATCATTTTTGATTATAGCTGCCAACTCTTCCGCTTTTTTGTATCATAAAAATTTAATAAAAATTTTTGCCTTATGTATTCCGAGTAATGGAGCCTTATGTAGTCCTACAATAATTAAAAAAGTTAAAAATGAATGCAAAAATTTTTATGGTATAAAAAAGTGCAAGAAGCTAGGAACTATGCTCTTGATTCATGACCATTTCTTTTAATTACCATCCGGTACTGTTATTTTATTTCAGCAATTCTATATGTTCTTATTGAAAAATTGCATATTTTATAATATATTATTCTATCAGTAATGTTTTAATATTCTTTTCATTTTTTTTTATTCTGTAAGAATGGTGGCGTGGCTTCTTCTTTGATATGAAAACAATTTAACAAATAATGGGAGCTGAATGTAAATCACGTTTGATGCGTCTAAATGGCAAAAAAGCGCAATAAACCAAGACCTAAAAATATGCCATACTTGAAAATATATCTGTGATTTTTCATCCTACAATACATCTTTACGACGACAAATTTCATCGTTAAAAGAGTGGAAAAAGAAAAACAAGTTATTATAATTTACGAGAGTAGAGAACTATTCCAAATAATAGTACTTGTTCAAAAAATATTAACTAATAGTAAAAAAAAAACTTAATACATGGTACAAAGATTGTAGATTGTCCTGCATAAATCCGAAATATTCCCTTATATATTAAGTGGATATACAGTCCACCGATATAAATTTATATTTACTTTATTCTGTTTTGTTTACGAATAAAACATCAGGAAACTAATATCAGAGTAACTTTGAAGTGGATATTTATTTTCTGAATCCGCTACTATGCCTGAGGAGGAAAATGAATGCTACGGAGAAAACTGGAATTTATATTTACTGTTAACTTGCTCACGTTTTCAGTTCGATGATAATAGTAAAGAAAGGAGTGGTGTTAAAATTTACCTGTTAGCATGGAATTCCAAGAGAGGCCATGTTTTTTTCTTTTTATCCGGATTAAAGGACGTAACTATTTAAAGGTGTAAAATAATATATTTCTTTAAATAAATTGAATTCAATTTTTGACAGAAATTAAGTAGGTCGTCAACTTAACAAATTTGGGACGAACGACACGCATACGTGCCGCAAAAAGGCATAAGAATCCCCACCAGTAAAATTATACTGAAAAATTTTCCTTATTTAATCGGAGCATTTTCTCGATTTAACCCTATATCTATCGAATTATGAATTCATGAAAATTATACATTCTAAAGCATTTTACGTTAATTGTTTAAACTAAATTAAGAGATTTACATAATCATTTAATAAATTTTTGAAGGATTTTAGAAGAATTGAAGGATTTAGAAGGGTTAATTAAATTTGAATTTACGGGGAATTTGTGCAATATTTATAACCCCTCTCAAATCTTTTATTTTAAATTGCTTTCTCAGTATTTTGTAGAATTATAAAGATGCACAAATTTATGCTCTTACAGTATAAATATAGAAATATTTCCGAATTGAAAAATCCTCATCCCTCTCCCTCAGCACCAAGAAAGCTGAAAAGATACAAAGGCAAAAGAAATCATCCTTTTAAAAATAGTTTTGTTTTGTGTAATCAATAATGCTTTTGGAACAAAATAAAATAATGTATCTGTAACTCATTCTAAACACTATTACAACAAATCGGCGTATTAAAAGAATTTTAATGGTACTAATAAGTACCGTCGGTAGATAAAGGGTTAATAAGGCACAAATTTCTGATTTTAAAAACCGGTGACAAAACATTAAAAATTTTGTGAAAGGCACCCGTCACGAAGTGGTTAATGCAAGATCACTGAATTAAATTACAGAAGATCTATATTCCTATTTCTCAAAATTTTTCGCAGTGCTAACTTAAATTAAGATCAATGAGCTAAATATATGAGAAGGTCTGTGTTCCTATTTCTCGACACTATTTCCACCAACTTAATACAAGACCACTGAACTAAGTACAGAATAGGAATACAGAACAGGAGGTCTGTATTCCTATTTCTAAACATTATATCTAGCTCCAACTTAATGCAAAATCAATGAGCTAGGTAGGTATATGAGAAGATCTGTATTCCTATTTCTTGACATTATTTCCACCAACTTAATGCAAGATCACTGAACTAAGTATATTACAGGAGGTCTGTATTCCTATTTCTCAACATTATATCCAGCTCCAACTTAATGCAAAACCAATGAGCTAAATATATGAGAAGATCTGTATTCCTATTGCATGACATTATTTCCATCAACTTAATGCAAAATCACTGAGCTAAATATCTAACAGGAGATCCGTATTCCTATTTCTCGACATTATTTCCACCAAATTAATGCAAGATCACTGAACTAAAGTATTACAAGAGGTATGTATTCTTATTTCTCAACATTATATCCAGCTCCAACAATGCAAAATCAATGAGCTAAATATATGAGAAGGTCTGTATTCCTATTTCTCGACATTATTTCCACCAACTTAATGCATGATCACAGAGCTAAGTATATTACAGGAGGTCTGTATTCCTATTTCTTAACATTATAGCTAGCTCCAACTTAATGCAAAATGAATGAGCTAAATATATGAAAAGATCTGTATTCCTATTTCTCGACAGTATTTCCACCAACTTAATGCAAGATCACTGAACTAAATATATTACAGGACGTCTGTATCCCTCTTTTTCAACATTATATCGAGCTCCAAATTAGTGCAAAATCAATGAGCTAAATATATGAGAAGATCTGTATTCCTATTTTTCGATATTATTTCCATCAACTTAATGCAAAATCACTGAGCTACATATCTAACAGGAAATCTGTATTCCTATTTCTCAACATTATTTCCACCAACGTAATACAAACATTACTGAGATAAATACAGGGTGAACATAAAGCTCTAGCCTATTTTGTAGAAATAATTTATTCATGAATTGTATATTTCAATAGTATTATACAGCATATTAGTACTTTTCAACGTGATGTCCATCAAGTTTGAAACAAGTTTCCCACCGTTTCAGTGTAGTTTGAAACACTTTTTCCAACATCCCCATGGGGATCATTTCGCATGCTTGGCTTATGCATTGTTTTAGGACTGTCACATTTATAATCTTAGTCTTGTAGACCTGTTCCTTGATGAACCCCCACGCAAAAAAATCCAATGGAGTGTGGTCGGGGGACCGAGTTGGCCAAAGACATGCAGATCCTCTTCCTATCCATCTGTCTGGATAGATGTCGTTGAGATAATCACGCACAGTCAACGCGAAGTGCGGTGGTGCGCCGTCTCTTTGAAAGATTATGGAATCAAGAATCCCATCATCCTATAGCTGTGGCTCGAGAAACAGTTGTAACATATCGAGATAGATGTTTGCTGTGATATGATAATATGAATGCAAAATGATGATATGATAATATGAATCTGCAAATATGAATGGCCCATATACCTTTTGTTTGGTGAAAGCAAGCCATACATTCACCTTGGGTGTATTCCGTTCCCATTCGATAGTAGATTTGGGTGTTCAGATGCTCAGATACCACAAGTTCACGATAGAGGCGGCGAGTTGATGCATAGGGACTATGATCAATGGTTTCACAGATATTCGCTACTGTTTCAGCTGACATCGATGGTCGGCCTGTACGTTTCTCATCGAGCACAGATCCGGTGCGTAAAAATTTGTTCACCATTTTTCGGATATTTCCTCGTGTCGGAGCCTCTCTTCCAAATTTTCTACGAAAAGTCTCCCTGACCTCTTCGAATGTCTGACCATGCAAACGTGCCACTATACAACCGCAATTCCTTCTTCTGTTGTTAGCATATTCTCGGAGTATATTCACCTGTAATATAAAATCTATGCATTAACTATATTTGCAGAATGAGCTGGGACTTTATGTTCACCCTGTATATAACAGGAGATCTGTATTCCTATTTCTTGACATTATTTCCAGCGTCAACCTAATGCAAGATAGCGAAAGAATACAGTAACTCTCATTTATGGCAAAAAAAAAAAAAAAAAAAAAAAAATTATTTGTTGCATCCCGTTACATAATTAGAGAATCATTTATTAATAATTTTACAAGTACAACTTTATTAGAGAATTATAAATTAGGGTAATATTAAATGAGGACACTAATATTTGGTGCTGACAACGCGGGCTATTTTTTATTTTGTTTTACATGCTTCATTTGCCTTGCTAGCTCTGAAACACACACATATTCATGTATGCGTCATAAGGAGACATCCATTTATTATAGGATCTCGCAAAGTGTGACATAAAGTTAAGGGAATGGATTAAGAGTCCATATTATTCACGCGGAAAAACTCGGACGCTAATGTTAATCCTGCGGGGATGTTGTTTGCAGATTTCTGGCTCGCATATATGTATTTATTTGTATCGTTTCGGGATCTGGGAGTCTTGATCAATTAAAATATACCAAAAATTTTCGGAATATCTTTCTTCCGAACGACTGTAATAAGTAGCTTTTTGTAATAAAAGCTACCATAAACAGCTTCGTACTTAGCCGAAATTTCTGCCAATAGCAGGAAATGCACTCCAAGCAAGATTTTGAGACAATTCAATCGTAGAAATACGTACAGCTATTATATCATCAGTTCGAAGCTAATGTTAATCCTATGGGGACATTGTTTACTGATTTCTCGCTTGTATCTTAATATTTTGAAATGATATATTCTTTTCTTTTTTCTTTTCTTTTCTTTTTCTTTCTTTCTATCTTTTTTTCTTTTTCTTTTTTTTTTTTTTTTTTTTTTTTTTTTTTTGTAAGGGTTGGATTCACATCTTTTAACCGATTCTAAAATTAAAAGTATTTGCACAAAAAAAAAAAAAAAAAAAAAAAAAAAAAAAAAAATAGTAATTAAAAGGGAAAAAGTACAAACGCACAATAAAAAGTATCGATCTTATGTGTCCTATAGAATAAATAAATAAATGAAAATAAAAAAATAAAAAAATTAAAATAAGAACGAGAAATCTGTAAACAACGTTCTTGTAATGTTAACATTAGCGTCCATGTTTCGCCGCGTGAATAACATTGGCTCTTAACCCACCCCCTCAAACTGCCATACTGTGTCTAACTAAGTAGACATCTCAATTAATGAATGGCCTCTAATGACAAAATAAATTAAATACATTTGTAACGGATTTCATATATACAGAAATTATTATGGCCATCGTTTGGAGTTGGCATGCTAACAATTATAAATAGGCATTAAAACTTTTTATTGAAGCTATTATCCTATAAAAACTCAAACCTTTCACTTTAAATTAGTTCCACAAAAACATTACTGGTTTTTGATTCGTCACGTAAAGTATCAATCGACGTAATTATATTTTACTTTCATCTGTTCCTCAGTAAGTGCACTCTTATGATCTCTTGGTTTCCACGGAAACGAGATATTTTCATGGAGTACTATGATACAATTATAAGGAAAGTTCTTAAGACAACTGTTTGAATTTTATTGTAAGCCTTGAATTACTTTGACAGTTAATAGCATGCGACAAAAGATTCAGTAGCCCTGTTTCTCGTTAATTTAAAATGAACTTTTCTAAAATGTGAAAGGATTGGGAAAACTAAAATATAAGAAAAGCCAATGATTAAAATTTCATTTGGAAAATTAGATAATACTAAGGGGCTGTCCATAAATGATATCACTCATGGAGGGGGGGGGGAGGGGGTTCGTGAAATTGTGACAGTTCATAACAAGGGGGTGGGTGGGGATAAGAAGAAATGTGACATCACACATTTTGGTTAAATTAAAAGCATTAAAATTCAGCAGATTGAATTTTGAAGTTAATTTGAAATTAAAATATTTTGTGTTGCGGAAGAAAAAATAAAATTTAAAATCAAGTAATATTAAATTCCATTTCAAATTCCAAAACACTGCCGTTTTCAATTGCTCTTTCATATTAAATTTTATTATTATTGTACATTAGTTATGTTTTTCATTGTAAACCTTAATCTTATTTCATACAAAGTAAATACACGAGTAATTTTTAAGACACATAGTTAAGGTTTAAAAATAAAATTGAAATATGATTTATAACGCAGTGCTTTGTTTTAGAATAACAAGTATATGTATATGTAATATAGTGTGACATGTGACAAGAAGGGAGGGGGGGGGGTTGGTGAAGTGTGACACTTTGTGAATTTGGGAGGGGGGAGAATGTAAAAAATTATGAAAATAAAGTGTGACATCATTTCTGTATGGCCCCTAAGATACGTATGCGAAGAATTATTTTATTATTAAACTGAGTATGATAGCGAATTAAAAAAATGCTCTAAAATTTATGAAGATATTTTACAAAGAACGTTTCAGTTTCTAAAGTGACTTAGGAAAATATTGAATTTTCTATATTGATGATATAATGATATAATAATTTCTATAATGATTTTCTTTCTTTCTTTTATTGTATAGACATACAATAAAAGAAAGAAAGAAAATCATTCTGTATATATGTTTGTGTGTCTGTCAAAAACCAACAAACAAAAAAAAATATTTATCGAAATTTAAAATGCTGAATCATTAATAAATAACAATAATTTTTAAAACAGAAAGAAAATTTGGTACTACTTGGTTATCCCGCCGACCAACAAACTATCGTCAATTTATAAAATTAAATGCCAATAATGGATGATTGTGAATGTCACATTCAATGTCATTAAACATGATAAGCATGTTTAAAACGTTATTAAGTGGTAAGTCCACTTAAGTCCACTTTAAGTCCACTTTTTATTTGTATTTTTATTTATGCTAAAAAATACAAAATGTTCAAATTAAAGTTCTCTTTTAAAATATAAATCGCAAAAATGAACAGATGACGTGGGTAAATATAATTTAATTAAAATAATAGACTTTTTCAAAAAATTATGATTTTTCGTATGACACAAGGTATTCAGCTGTAAGTACGCAAAATTTGAAGTCTCATATATAGTGTTTGTACTTAGTGTTAGTGTAGTGTGTGTTACTTATATAGTGTTTGTATACCGGACTCTGTGACAGACGGACAGACAGAGACAAATAGGGTTTCGTCAGATGAACAAATCCCTGCTAATAAAGCGTGAACAAAGCTTTTACAATTAGATACGAATATTTTTTCACGAAATCTCTATTTAAAAATAATAAAACCTTAATTTCAGATTGAAGCAAAGATTTAAAATCATACAAATTTGTGGTTTATTTAAGATTATTATCAATAATATAAAAAGCCAATTGAGAGAAACATATTTTAGTGTCTTTTTTTCTTCTTAAAATAAACTCTAAGAACCCTTCGGTATTTTCCCATAATATTACGAAACAAGTGTAAGAAATAAGACAAGATTAAGATAGGATTTTATAACCAGTTTGACATTCTAAATGTTTTTTATCCTGAATTTTCTGAGTCATTGGGGTATCTAGAATGTAGTACAAAAACAATTTTTTAAAAATTTGAATTATTCTAAAAGTTATAGCAATAAATATATTAGCGTAACTAATTAGAGCTAAATCAAACTTAAAACATTAATGTCATGTCCCTGCCCGCGAAAACACTCGTGAACTAATGCTATTTCTATGGAGAGGCATTTTTCTAATAAATCTTTCGCATTTTGACATTTATTATTATTTATTTATTTATGTATTTATTTATTTATTTTGCATTGGATAGCTGAGGTCCCTCTCAAGATCGCTCTTTGATTACTTTTTCGATTTCGGTCGCAGATATTTTTTTGTAAAGTTACTTTCATTTTCAAAACCGGTTCAGAAAGTGAAAGTAACTTAATAAAAAAATACTTGCGACCAAAATCGAAAAAGCAATCAAAGAGCGATCTTGAGAGGGACCTCAACTATCCAATGCAATTAAAAAAATTATTTATTTAAAAATGACAAAATGCGAAAGAGTTATTAGAAAAATGCCTCCCCATCGGAATAGCATTAGCTAGCGAGTGTCTTCGTGGGCAGGAATAAAAGATTCTTACGTAATTTTTCCAAAGGACCATTTTTTTCCGTCATTTAGATTGCTCGAGAACCTCTTTGAACAGATTTGCATTCTACATGCATACAAACATGACCTAAACTCATTATGTCTCACGGTGACTGCTGATATAAACATGACTGTTAAGAGTATTAATTATTTATATCCAGTAATTTGAAACACTTAAATCAAAAAATGAAAAAATATATATTAATTGTGTAACGGTAAACACACGTTGGGCGCCATTTGTAACGGTTGGGTGCTCGTACTGGGTGTTGAATGCAGACATAACTCAGAACATAAGATAAAAACAGTTTATTTAAAACGATTAGGGCTCAAGGGACGTGGAGCAGTTCTGTAATTTTAACAACTGATAACAGTACTAAAAGGTTAAACTCATACTCACAGCTCCGGCACTAACTCAATCGGGGCACTTCGGATTACTTCTCACTTCACCTTCCGCTAACTACTAGATAAACTTTATTAGACAGCCCGTGGCTGTACATATATTCTTTATTGACTTTGAAAATATTCAACGTAATTAATAATTAACTCTTACCACCGGCCAATTTCTCGAATCTGCTTCCAAAACTCCTTGTCACTCACTGAAGGCTCGATACACCTAGCTGGCTAATGTCGCTAGACTCACCTAGTCGGCCAAGGCCGCCTAGACACTCTACACACACGCAAACTCCAAGCTTTTATATGCTGCAAACTGAGATACTACAAATTTACATATTACTTCTAACCGCGACATAACTGTAGAATCCGAGAAAGACACACACGCTCTAGAAAGTTAAAGTAAAAGAGAGGATAGATGTCGCTTTCACGCTTACACATGTTAAATCATTGACGTCACGATCTCAAAAATGCTAGAGTGCCTTTATTACAAAGGTCACTCCCTCACAATTGTTCTAAAAAAAAAAACCCAGTTGATTTAAACCATGCCAATCTTATTGGCTATAGAACAAAATCAGTCTACAAAAACTACAATCCCATTTTGGAATGTAAAAAAGCAAAGGCTTACTAAACCTAATAGTCCAATAGCCGACCGCACAAAGCCCTAAGCCATCGAGTACAAGAATAAATCCTTTATTTTATGGAAGAGTAGTAATAGGGGAATCTAATCATCCATGTCTGCTGGAAGCGAGGTGGTGCATAAGCCAAAAATTGATACCACTAGTGGTTGACTCGTAGACTTAGCATTGTGTTTGCCGTCCAATCAAAAGTATGAAATCACGGAAAACTGGATGAAAAAAAAAAAAAAAACACAATGCTAATCCTACGAGTCAACCACTAGTGGTATCAATTTTTGGCTTATACACCACCTCGCTTCAGGCAGACATGGGTCATTGGATTCCCCTATATATAATACTCTTCCATAAAATAAATGAGTTTTTCTTGTGCTCGATGACATAGGGTTTTGTGCGGTCGGCTCTTGGACTATAATAGCCACAGAGAACCGAAAACTCACAGCCAATCATTCATTAGCATACAGAACAATGAGTAACAAATGGGGAGAATTACTTATGATTATGTCAACATTGAGGTCTTGAGCCATGATGTAATCCTTAGTAAATCTTAGCTAAATAAAGCAATCTAAGTAAAAAAGCATTTTTATCAGTCTTTGGCTATTTTTAAAAATAAAAGTCTTAAAAAAGAAGAGGAAAGAAAATTAACTGGTTTTTTTTCATCCTAGCTAATTTTAGAAAAACTACTTACTCTGCCATGTTGATTTATAGCTTATAAGAAAAGTTGGATTGATTAAAAAAGTTTGTCACTTTACAAATTTATTAATTCATCATTTTTCTAAAGCTTTGCTTGTAGTTTTTCAGCTGTTTTGGCTATTTTTAAAAATAAAAGTCTTAAAAAAGAAGAAAAAAGAGAACCAACTGTTTTTTTTTTCATCCTAGCTAATTTTAGAAAAACTAGTTACTTTGTCATGCAGATTTATAGCTCATAAGAAAAGTTGGATTGATTAAAAAAGTGTGTCACTTTACAAATTTATTAATTCATCACTTTTCTAAAGCTTTGCTAGTAGCTTCTGCATAGCTCGAATTTTGCATTTTTCAGTAATAATAAGTAGAATAAATGAAAAAAATAGGGAAAAAAGGGAAAAATCAGGTTAAATAAAACCGCACAGTTAAAAAAAAAAAAAAAAAAAAAAAAAAAAAAAAAAAAAAAAAAAATTGGTTTAAACATGATTTAAATTCCGCTAAAACCGGCGTGGTTTACAACTCTGCTATTAAAGAGGCAAATAAAATAACTTTTTAAGAACTGGAATTGTTTATAAAATTGCAGACTAGGCTCTATAGCATTCAGCACATTGTCATTAGCGAAAATAACGATAGAATTTAGAATTTTGCCCGTACATATATAAAGGGCGAAGTGGATTCAATATACATGTTTATAGAACAATATAATTGCAGGAAATTATAGAGAACAAGAAAATGGGAAATTATATAGAAATAGGAATTGGTGATTTGGGAAAACGTTAGTAGAAATTAAGAAAAAGAGATTTTTATGTAATATTTTCATGAATCTGACAATAGGGGGATAGCGAAGTCACAATTAATGTGTATTTATTCTTTTCATAGAAAAAGATCACATGGAATGATTCAAGAAAGATACGTTCAAGTATAGAAGAGAATTTAGAGATAATTTGGGATGAATTAAACCTTTATCTACCGACGGTACTTATAAATACCATTAAAATAATTTATTATAAAATTCTTTTAATATGTCAGTTAGTTGTAATACTGTTTAGAATGAGTTACAGATACATTACTTTATCTTGTTCCAAAAGCATTATTGGTTACACCAAAACAAAAATATTTTTAAAAGGATGATTTATTTTGCCTTTACATCTTTTCAGCTTCCTTGGCGCTGAGGGAGGGGGATGGGGATTTTTCAATGCGGAAATATTTCTATATTTATATTGCAAGAACATCCTATTTGTACATTTTATAATTCTACAAAATACTAAGAAAATATTTAAAAATAAAAGATTTGAGTGGGGTTATAAAAATTGCACAAAATCCCTGTAAATTCAATTTTAATGAATCCTTCGAAATCCTTCAATCCTACTAAAATCCTTCAACTATTATTTATTAAATGATAATGTAAATCTTTTAATTTAGTTTAAACAATTTGCGTAAAATGCTTTAGAATGTAAAATTTTCATGAATTCATAATGCGGTAAATAAAGGGTTAAAGTGAAATATGTGGTTCATCTCACAGGAATGTTTTGATCTTTAACACAGACAAAATTGTCAAACTTAACTTTCTGGAAGAATTCTTTATCTATAAATATCATAAAAATATTAATTGTGATTTCACTTGATTTTGAAGTATTTGATGATAGAGGATTTTACTCGAAAAAGAATTGTATAATTCTATGATAAATAATGATTGTCTGCTTTTAACAACATTTTTAGAAGAATATTACAGAATTAAATGTCAAAATTTGTCCACCGTCATCTCAAGGAATTTATTTCCAGGCGAGTGAGACCAGCTTTAATTCAAATATGCTTTATATCTGGATAAATTAGCTAATCTCGTGTGGAATAGAATTCCCCGGCGCGTCTTATTTAAATCAATCGCATTTAATTCATTCTGATTTTGGGCGCATTTACCAATTGTTGTTGCAAAAGACTTATGAAGTTGAACCAAAATAATAATAATAAAAAAATCATTTAACAAATCACAGCAACCATATGGTAAATCATTTTTTTTTAAATTAGAATTTAAGACTTATAAATAAATGTTGTATATCCCTTTCGTAGTTATATATCCCTTTATCTAGTTATATATCCTTTTCGGGTCCAATTTTTTTATTTTCATTTTTCAGAAACAATTGCTTTTACGTTAATAATATTAACACGAGCGATCTAAATAGACTAATTAGTGTTTAACGAATATTTTATTGTCTGAAAGATAACAATTGTTATTACTTTACGTACAATTTAATTTGTATTCATGTGACAATTGACTAAGGAAGAATTTTTGGAGGTGTTTTAAAAATATTATATTATAGTAAGATTTAATTTATATTACAACTTTTTAATACTTTTTGTGCTTTATTATACGTGATTCTTTCAGGAAAGTAACTTTTATTTTAAATTTAATGAGTGAAATATATGTTTATATTAATAAAAAAATCGCAAACGGCTCAAAGATTGTATTTTTTTAAAGATCTTAATAAAAAAGGGGCCGGGAGTGACATTTATGCTCTACAGACTTGCTAGTCTGAGCAGTCTCTTTCGGGCAGTAAAAGTAAAATACGGTGCAAAGAGAATTAAGCAAATAATAATAATTATTATTATTACTAAATGCATAAACGTAAATGAAGTCATATAGTAAATGAATAGTCATATATTAACATTACTACATGTAAATTGCAGCAAAAGTATTTCTTAAAACAAAATAATACTCCATTAAAAGACATGTATTGTTAATAGTACACCAGACACGAAAAGGACATACACTGTAAAAAAAAATTCAAGAGGTTACTAAAAATTTTTTAGTAAATTTGTATTCCACAGAATTTTTTAGTAACCATTACAAACTTTTTTTTTGCAAGTGAAACAAGCATTTCTTTTGTAAACTGAACAAAAGAATTTTTTGTATAACTAACTTAAAATTTTTTAGTATGAGCCACCAAGCAAATTTTAATAATAGCTCCAAAATTATTTTTAATAACAATTACGTGCGTGCGAAGGGCAGGAGCTTCCTTCGAGCTGCTTCCAGACTTCTGAAGCGATAGATTTTCGGCAAAAACGCAATAGATGGCAGCACCAAACATTGCGACCAGCTCCAACAGGAAATTCATAACCCCTTTATTATAGTGTACTTACACAACATACATTCGGGGCGTACTTGGCGCTGTCCAGTATCGAACGCGGGACCTTTTACCCTGGAGTCCGTTACTATAACCACTATGCTACCGAGGCCACGGACTCTATTCGTTGCTAACTTTTTTCTAGTAACTCTTACAGATTTTCTAGTAACCGACTAAGATTACTAAACATTTTTTAGTAATTACAAGGATTACTAAAGTTTTTTTAGTAGATCGACCCTTTTTTTTTACAGTGTATAGATACACATAAAAAATCTTACTTTTTTATAAACAATACATTTTTATTTTACAGTAAAAGGTTAATTAAAGGTGAAACGTTTCGAAGCGAATATCAGTTATACAGTCATTTTCCGCCAAAAGAATTTATTATTTAAAAATAAAGAAATAAAGAAATAACTAGGCGATAGTGTATCTTCTTTTCTGAATTCATTCAATTTCCTATATAGTTATATCTGCCCCATCTAGCTGTATTAAAAAAAAGACAAACATATTTGTGCGTAACGCATGTGGCCTTTTGCGAATGACGCAATACTTTCAAATTTTAAAGGACATTTCAGTTTTACAAGTTTCGGTACAGCAAATTTTTAAATTTCTAGATATTGCACGCTTTCAATTTTTACACCACCGTATGGGGAGAAAAATGTAATTTGGAATGCAGTTTGTTTGAAAGCCATATCTCAATTTGTTTTTGAGTTACTAATTTTCTTTGAGGTTTTTAATACTTTTTTTTGCTATTGTGGCAACAGAAGCATTCCAAAAAATGCGGACAGCACAAGAATTCATATATGTCTCGGATGTAGTTATTCTCGGACGAGAACAACAGCCATTTCCAAATGATTAAAAAGCAGAAATTATAATTATACAAAAGTTATGGAAATATTTATGCTTAGTAAAGTTTTATCTGTACATTGCACAAACAAAGATGTAAATCTACAAAACTAGTTTCTTTACAAGTACAGTAGAACCCCGCTAATTCGGATCCCGTTAATCAGGATCTCCGGATAATCCGGATCAGTCTGGTTGATTTTTTTTCAAGTTTGAGAAGTAATCGGCAAATTTTCGTAACTTAAATTTATTTCATCTTCGTATTTTGAATAACACAGTCTTTTCCGAAATCTTTCCGGAAGAATACCTTAAGCTTTCTTATATAAACTCTTTGATGTTATTTATCAAAGGAACAACCATGTATCATCTAAGTTTGGCAATTCCAATTTTAACAAACTTTTATTTAATCGATTTAGAAATGTCATCATAATCTCCCTGCACAAAAAAGGTTTTACTTACAGCATTGCAAGAAAGCAAACTAAAATAGTCTCTATAGACACTGTGACTGATAAGAATAGCTTTCAGATCTTTGTTAGCTAGTCCATAGGTTTCTCGGGACTGTTCCTTGTCTTTGTGACGAAACGCTCCTACAAATCAGTTGCAAAAATAAACTAGTCGTTGGGGGCCACCGTAATACTTACCCATCATGGATATGTATATGAAAATAAAACATGTGAAAACTATTTATACAATGCATTGCAATTCATAAACAAAATTTAAATATTGTTAATATACATAGTAATGCTATATTAAAGAACTGCTGATGTACCAATTTCGACAAATTATATAAAACGCCAAACTACTCAAGTAGTACCGAACTGCGTAAAAGAAAGATCCTTATAACTCCAAAAATAATAACTCTATTAACTAACGTCGGATAGAGCGTCTCATTTCCAATTAAAATATACCTCTGAATTGAAATTTGAATGAAATACAGGGTCATGAAAAATCGAAGAATGTGGAAAACAGGATTACAAATATCTCGGCAACTAATAATCCGATCGACTTCGTTTTATATGCAAAATGTGTGTTATTTTATTGCCTTTTACGTCCATTCCTTATAACAAAAAAATTCGAAAATTTTTATATACCTTTCATCAGAACGAATTTTTAGAGAGTCCGAAAAAAATAGTTCCGGATAATCGAGGTTGCTGATATTAAATAGGCTTCGTTCCATTCTTACATACTAACTACATACAAAATTTCAAGTCTCTATCTCAATTCGTTCGGGAGATAGAGCGTTTACAGACTTACAGACAGACAGACAGACGGACGGCACATTTTTTTTTTCTAAAAATATGTTTTTCGGAATCTCCACTATCTAAAACGTGTAAATCCGTCAAAATTTTTTTTTCGATTTTCAAAACGATTGCAAGACTTACCTTATACTACGTATAATGGGTAAGCAAAAGAGGAAAATGAGAATGGAAGAGAAATTACACCTGAATATTTTGTGAGCATGCTAAAAAAATTCACCTTTGCTCAAATGTTGATATAAGCAACATTAGCAATTGACTGGAAACAAAAAATGATGAAGATTACATTTCACTTACAGATGACAAAATAGTCGCTATATGCATAGCTGAAGAAAATGAAAATGATGATAATAAAAACAAAAACACCATTATCAATGATGATCAACCAAAAGTTATTAGCCATAATGAAGCAACGTCCCATTTAAAACAATTAATGTTTTATTCTGAAACCGTCATGTGGAGACTACACCCAATGAACTACTTAAGCGGATCTCTGTCTACGCTTCCCGCAAAACTGGCACAGCAGAAAATTACAAACTTTATAATTACATAGTAAACATTTTTTACTGTCTGTAAATATTAAATATGTTTAATATAAAGATTATTATATGCAAGTATGTTTTATTTTATTTCATTTGTTCTTATTTTCCGGATATTCCGGATTTTCGATAGTCCGGATTGGGTCTGGTCCCAATTAATCCGAATTATTGGGGTTTTACTGTAGTTCTATAAAACTAGTTTCTTTTGTAGCTTTACGAAAGGAACTGATAAATTTATAGTAATCTTACCTAAATTTTATTTGTAACCCGGATTGCAGTTCCTCACGAAGTTCGACGACATTCCTTAACTAAGTTAGCGAAATCAGTCCAAAATATCTTATATTGACAGTTTTCAATATTTACAATTATATAATTTCTGGCAATTTACATTGAAAAGAACTTTTAAAAAAGTCTTTCTCGAGGGTGACTGGAGGTGCAGCACCTTTAATTCACTCCTGCATAACTCTGTTTACCAATGAATTATCGGATTTTCATTCGTGCTGCAATTTCGTACTTCAAATATTTTTTTTAGGGTAGTAAGGAAATAATAGAATAAAAAATAATTTAACAAATTACAACAACCATTTGAAAATGATTTTTCAAAGACTAAAATTTAAGACTCATAAATAAATTCTATATTAAAAGAGAGAAAGAGAGAAAAAACAGAAAAAAACAAACAAAAACAAAAACAAAAACAAAACAGAACCAAACCAAACCAAACCAAACAAAACATGGTCTTTTACAATCGATTAGTTCAACATTAGATTGTATAATTTTTTGTAATCGTCGCACATATCATAATTGGTGGGATCGATAATCAGATCTCGTTTTTTTTTTGTTTAAAAAAAAACGATCTTTCATACGACGTCTTTCTTTTGACTTGGTTTTTTTCCATACCTGATAATTTGCTTCCACCTATTTTGTAACTCGTTTATATATCTTTATTAATAATGACGTTTCGATTTCCTACTCAAGTAAAATTGAATATAAAGAATCTCGTAAAATAAATAAATAAATAAATAAAATAAAATAAAATGTGGACATCCATTGCCCAAAGCAAAAGGTTAGAATGTTTCCCATTGAGTTAATAAAAATCAATAAAAACATCATTTATATGATGATCAAAATGCGGATTACGTAATAACATAGTCATATATTACGTACGCCATGGATTAAATATTAATATTCCTGGACCAATAAAATGCGGACATAAAAAAAGCGGAGACCATTATTTAGTTATAGCTCAGATATATCTATTCTCCACTGAAAACAATAACCATTTTCCAAATGGTTAATAAAAAAATTAACTTTTCGTTAGAATAAATTTCTTTTAAACCCGTTCAATTGTACTGATTCTTTTGCCATTTCTATGAATTTTCGAGCTGTTAACGAAATATATGGGAACCCGGTAATTTGCCAGTTGAGAAAATCTTATTTTACTATCGAGTTTTCTTCGCAAAGTAAACTCTGGAATCTTTTCGCTTGCGAAGAAACAAGATATTTTCACAGAATATTACACACGATTCTTAAAAAGTTCCAAAGACAAATGTTCAACTTTATTTTAGTCTTAAAGTAGTTAAAAGAATGCGCAACGATTCAGTAAAGGAAAATTTTTCGGTTTTTATTATTAACTATTTGGAAAAATAGTTGTTGTTCTCGGTAGAGAATTGGGAAATCTAAAATATATCTGATTTATTTTACCGGTTGAATTCCGCAATTTATTTTATTTTATTCGTTTTCTAATTAGTCTATGTTTAATGTCCAAAAATGGAATACTTCTGTTTTTTATTTTATTCGTTTTCTGATTGGTTCATACTTAATATTCAAAAATGAAATACTTCTATTGCCACAATGACAAAAAAGGTATTAAAAACTACCAAAAAAGATTAATAATTTAAAAATAAATTGAGATACAGCTTCCAAACAAATTACATTTAAAAGTACATTTTTTAGGTAGATTTCGTAAGAAATACTACCTATTGCAATCGCACCAGTTTATATATCTATCTATCTATCTATCTATCTATATATATATCTCACTTTTTTATGGACACGATAACTTCTATAATTCTTCACCAATTTCCACCAAACTTGTACATAAAATCAAAGGGGTTAAAATCTCGGCTAAGTTCGTTAATGGGCAAAATCGGACCAAGGGGGTCGGCATAGGGGGCGTTTTTGTGAAAACCGAAAAAACGCCACAACTTCTTAATTAAAGTAGATATCGAATCGGTTTAAAGTTTATATTACTTCTTAAAAATGGGCCGAAAGTATATGCATGACAGATTTCTGATAAATTTAGAAGTGGGCTCAAGGGGCGAAAAAAACAGGGTTTTTGAGAGAAAAAAATTCATAACTTCGTCAATTTTCAAGATATTAAGTCCAACTAAATTTTTTGTAAATGTTCTTAAAATTATCTAAAACTTTTGTATATACAAGTTTTTGATAGGACCAACTTTTACCGATGAAAAAAATTAAAAACGAAAAGGAAAAGGGCGCTGAAAAAAGAGAAAAATCCATAACTCCGTCAATTTTTAAGATATCAAATCTGATTAAATTTATTTTACATCTTCTCAAAAATATCTACAACTTTTATACTGACAAGTTTTTCATAGGACCAATTCGTATAGCAAAAAGAAATTAAACAAAAATAGGAGTTGGAGAATAAACCTCAAATCCAAACTGCTTATATTCTTACTCATTTTTAAATTCATTTTTGATTTTAAACGCATCCAAATGGTAGAACCTCTTATTTAGAAACTGTATAAAGTGACGCATTGGTCAATTTTCTGATAAAGACAGAATATATTTCAAAAAAGGCTACCAAAAAGGGTATTTTGAACAGAATTTCCGAGAGTCATCGGGACTGAAAATTGAAGGAAGTATTCAAATAAGAAATTGCGTTTTTTTCTGATTCGTTCTCAAATGCATCCAATTTACAGATCCTCTTATTTAGGAACTATATAATGTGATGCATTGGTCAGGTTTTTGATAAAGACGGAATATATTTCCAAAAAGGGTATTTTGAACAGGATTTTTAGAAATCATCGTGACTGAAAATTTAAGGAAGTGTTCAAATAAGAAATTGCGTTTTTGTCTGGCTCGTTTTTAAATCCATTTTTGCTCTCAAATGCATCCAATTTACAGATCCTCTTATTTAGGAACTATATAATGTGATGCATTGATCGGTTTTTTGATAAAGACAGAATATATTTTGAAAAAGGCTACCAAAAAGGGTATTTTGAACAGAATTTCCCGAAGTCTTCGTGATCTGAAAATTTAAGGAAGTTTTCACATAGCAAATTGCGTTTTTTATGACTCGTTTTAAAATCCATTTTCGTTCTCAAACGCATCCAATTTACAGATCCTCTTATTTAGGAACTATATAATGTGACGCATTGGCCAGTTTTTTGATAAAGATAGAATATATTTTGAAAAATGCTGTCAAAGTGAGTATTTCGCACAAAATTTTCCTAAGCAATCATGATTAAAGAATTAAGGATGTATTCAAACAACAAATCGGTTATTTTATGACTCATTTTTAAATTCAATTTTTTTCTCAAATGCATTCAACTGACAGTTTTTTTGTTATTTAGGAACTGTATAATGTACTGTTTTGGTCGATTTTTTAATAAATTCAGAATCTATTTCAAAATATGTTGTCAAAATGGGCATTTGAGCTGAATTTTTCTTAAGATGATTCTGATAAAACCAGTTTTTGCAGAAAAATGAAATTAAAAATTTTTCATAAACGGCCAAATGAAGTTATTAAACTGGGTTTATCTCTAATCATATATATATATATTTTCTTTTTTTGTTGAAATCTACCTCCGCCTATAGGCCCAGCCGACAGGGATTTTTTCTATACGACGATGTGATGTTTAGAAGTTTAAAAATTTGCAGTTACGAAAATTGTAAGACTAAAATTTCATTTAAAATTTGTTTATGATTGGTACAGATATATTAGTTTTTAATCCATGGCGTACGTAATACGGCCCTGTTATTACGTAAACCACGTTTTGATCATCATAAAAATTATGTTTATTATTATTATTATTATTTTAAATTTAGAATTTATTTATAAGACTAAAATTTTATTCTTTGAAAATAAAATTTTCCAAATAGTCGTAATTTGTTAAATTACAATTAAAAAAATATTTCTTTTCCATTTATTGTTAGTTTATAATCGACTTTCAAGAAGGGGATTGTACGTTTTTTTTTTCATGTTTATAAACTCATAATTTTTGAATAAATGATCCAGTTAACATATTTTTACTTCTAAGTACCATTATTCATAAATACCATACAACAAAAATAATAATAATAATAACACACATAATACTTCATAAACTAAATTACACTATTTACAGATTCAACAAATTTGTTCAACTAGACGTGAAAGTGCATCTGCATCCTTGTTTGTAGTACCTGGTTTATAATTAATGACCGTATCATAACACTGAAGTGCTAGTAACCATCTTTGTAATTTTGCATTTCTTGGTGTACTTTCGGTTAAATACTTTAATGGATTATGATCCGTGTACACATAAACTTTGGACCCAAATATCCATGTTTCAAATTTCTTTAGAGCCCATATTAGTGCATATGCCTCCCTCTCAATAGCGGACCACTGTGCTTGTGTCCCCGATAATTTTTGACTGGCAAAGGTGATTGGCATTATTTTCCCCTTTCCATCGTATTGTCCTAACGAGGCTCCAATCCCCACTTCTGACGCATCGCATGCAATCACGAATGGTTTTGTAGTATCTGGTGTATTTAACGCCACCGCGCTGCATAATTTCAATTTTAGATTCAAAAATGCTTCCTCCTCCCTTCCTGTACACGGTATCTCATTAGGGATATTTTTCTTTGTCAAAGCAGTTAACGGTATAGCAATCTGAGCAAAATTTTGAACATATTCTCGGTAATAATTAAATAATCCCAAAACTGATTTTAACTGCTTTTTATCTTTCGGACTTTTAAGGTTTTCAATAACTTTTAACTTCTCGGGATCTGGTCCATGTTCTCCTGATCCTACTATATGTCCTAAGTACATTACTTTTCTCTGTACAAAATGGCATTTCTTAACATTAGCAGTAAAATTAAGCTCACTCACGGTACTCACAACTGCTTTTAAGTGTTCCAAGTGTTCCTCCCACGTTCTTGAAAAAACAATTATATCATCAATATAACTATCTGCATATTCTGAATGCTTAATTAATACCTTATTCATTGTTTTCTGGAATGTCCCCGCACTCCCATTTAATCCATATGGCATCACTAACCACTGATATTGTCCTTTTGAACCTATAAACGATGTTAGTTCCTTACTCTGTTTCTCCATTGGAATAGTCCAGTATCCCTTCAAAATATCTAGAGTTGTAATATACCTAGCCGCTCCAGCTTTATATCTCAACTCAGTGGCATTTTGCATTGGGAATGGAGTCATTTTAGTCGCTGCATTAAGGGCCCTGTAATCTACACATAGCCTGATACTCGCATCCTTTTTTGCTACACAAACTATAGGATACGCTATCTCCGCTTGTGATGGTTCTATTAGTCCCTTGTTTAATAATTCCTGTATTTGTTCTTCCACCGCCGCTTTAAGTACCTCAGGCACCCTATAAATATGCGGTTGCTTCCTCTCTACATCAGGTTTTAATCTAATGACATGGCTTCCAACCTTTGCATTCTTTACCTCTCCCCTAAAAAATGCTTTATTCTTATTTAAGATTCCCTCTAATTCTTCCCTTTCCTTTTTTTTCTAAGTGGTTTAATTTTGCTTTTATAATCTCCTGAAATTCCTTATCATTATCCGCGACTTCTGCTCCTGGAGCATGTTGAATATCTCCGAACTCTTCATCTACCTCGTATACTAATCCCATCGTATTCACTGGATATATATATATAAGGTCTTTACTTATTTTGATGTAAATTCTTAACACTGCCATCTGGTAATTCAACAAAAAATGAATGTTCCTTTTTTCTGATCAACAATTACTGCCGGACCCATCCATCGTGAATATAATTTATTAGTGGAATCAGGAATTAAAACGATTACTTTTTCTCCTACTGAAAATTTCCTAGATGATGATTTTAAATTATACCGATTAGCGTAATCACTTTGCTTTATGTTAGCCACATTAGATGCGAATTCTGCCGCTGATCTTAAGTTATCCTTTAATTGCTCTAGATATTCTGTGATATTATTTCCAACCCCTTCTGGTATTACCGTTTCCCCTTCCCAGCCAGTCTTCAAAACTGATAGTGGACCATTTGGTAACCTCCCATATATTAGTTGAAATGGTGAAATCCCCGTCGTTTCATTCGGGGCTTCTCTCATAGCCCATAATAATAATGGCAGTATCTGATCCCAATTCTTCCCATGTTTTCTTACTGCATGGTGCAACATATTCTTTATTGATCCATTAAAACGTTCCACCAATCCATTACTTAAGAGATACCCAGGAGTGCTTAATCTAGGAGCTGCCCCCAGGTGTTTTAAAAACTCTGAGGTCAACTCAGCTGCAAAATTCCGTCCCTGATCCATCGCTAAAATTTGGGGAATACCTGTTCGCACAAAAATTTGAAAAAGTGCTTGGCATGTCGCCTTAGCATATAGAGATCGTATCGGAATTGCTTCTGGCCATCTACTGTATTGATCTACCACCGACAGAACATACTTGTGCCCTCGAGCGGAAGTTGGCTCAATGGGTCCAATTAAATCAGCATTCATCACCTGAAACGGTAACTCGGGACAAGCTATTGGTTGAATAGGTGCCCTATCGCTCACTCTAATTTTCCGTCTCAACTGACAGTCCTCGCAAGCCTCACAGTATTTCTTCACTTCCTTCCCTAAACCTTCCCAGAAAAATGATAGTTTAATTCTTTCTAAGGTTTTAGCCGACGCCAAATGACCCCCTGTTGAGTGATTATGCGCAAGTCTCAATATTTCTTTTCTTCTACATTGCGGAACTACTAACTGTTTGACACTTTCATTAATTAAATTCTTTTTATACAATAATCCATCCTCCACAAAATATTTATTCTTTCCACTTCTATCTTCCTCCCAAGATCTTTGCGATGTCGGACACTCTCGCTGTTGTTTTCTAAACAATTTCGATTGAGTCCCATAATCTCTAGACTTCTCTTCTTTATTACTCGCGTCATTCTCACTCAAAACATTATCTAACGAGTCAAAACCTTCCTTCACTTCTCCAACCATTCGTATTCCCTCTTCACTGTTACTTTTTACATCGTCCGATTCCTTAACTTTAATACTTTTTTCATTTTCTCCTTTCCCGTCTTTTCTATATCCTCCAATCCTATAGTAATGCTATACATTTTTGCTTGTTTTCTTAACTCATCATGGACCGCTGGAGTTATAAGTGCCGGGCTATTTAAATTTTCCGTTACCGCAGCGACTATGTCAATTTCCGAGGAAATCGCTTGATTATCCACCCATAATGCCACCGGTAATGTGATCAAGTCCGCTTTTTGCATTTTTCCTATTGCGGGAATCAAATAAATGTGCCCTCCAGTCATGAATTTATCCGGTATCAAATCCCTCTAAAACACGCATAATTCGGCCCCCAAATCCAAGATAGCTTCCACCTTTTGTCCAGCAACATTAAGCTCTACCAACGGTAATATTTCTCTGTCCTGCCCTTCCATTATCTGATGTTTCTTAAAATTCACAGCACTCAATCCCACTTTAGCCTGGACGCAACTGACCTTTCTCTCTTCATTGCGAACTGACTCATTTTTCTGTGGGAACTGATATCGGAAGTGAGGACCAGAACAAATGAAACACTTTACTTTTTGTTTCTCTCTTTCCATCCCCTTATTTCCACTCTCATTGTTACTAAGTGGGTGGGCCCTTCCCTTCGGACTAACTTTCCCTCCCGTTGGAGACTCCCTGTCTGACCGGAACGACTTAAAACCACTCTTTTGCTCTCTTTCGCGATAAGAATCTCTCCCTCTCTATACCAGTGTTGCTTCCGTAAAGAGACCAATTTCTTTCGCTAATTCGACCGGTGCCACCCATCGTGCTCTCTCTTTCACTAATATGTGCGTTTTTATATGCCCGGGTAATGAATCTTTAATTTTATCAGATATAATTAAATCTTTTAATGTTTGAAAATCTTTTACTTCCCTGCTTTCCAAATAGTAATCTAAATTTGTTTTGGTTTTAGCCACCCACTGGACATAACTTTCGTGGTTTTGTTTATAACACATCTCAAAATTCCTTTTATATTGTAGTGGCGTTAGAGCATTCTCCGCTAAAATGCATTCTTTAATTGCGTTATAATTGGAGAACTTTTCCGTCCCTAAACTATTAGTTAATTTTTCTAATAAAATTTCCCAATTTATTAAGCACGATTCATCCCCAATATTCTTGTGGAACCGCATAAATTTCAAAAATTGTTTCCATCTGATGAAAAAAAAAAAAAACACTCAATTTTCTGCTTTGTCTGGAACCCGAGGTAATTGTTCTCTTATTAGGTTAAGATATTTAACCAGCCCATCTTCGAAACTATTCATCGGAATATTATTTGCAACCCTTTGGCTACCATCCTGAATCTGTTGCTGTTGGATCTCTAATTCTCTTAATTTAATCGCATGTTCGCGTTTCTGTTCGCATATTTGTCTTTCTTCATTTTCTTTTCGTTCGCTAATTATATTTTCAAGGAGTTCTTTTATCATTAATTCGTCATAATCAGCATGTGCTAAAATAAGCTTGCTTAATTGAATTTTACTAACTCTTTCCGGTATTTCCTCTCCCAATTCTTCGACTATTTGGGTCAAATCTGCCCTACACCCCTTCATTAAATACGCCATTTTTCTACCTTAACTTTACGTAATCACAATAAAACAGAGCTATCTATAATATAATTACTTTATACATATATATATATCATTCATATAATCAGAATAACAATAATAGTACTCATAATACATGTAATAATCATCATAATATAATAATAATAATAACAATATTACATACACACAAAATCATAAATTACCTAGCATAACTTGGTTGATCCTGTTATCACTCAATTCATTACCATGATATACATTTTTACCCGTACCTAACTATTATTCTCGACTGATTACCGTAAATTATTAAAATAATTAATATAGCACCCTGTTTACCACTGAATACATAAATCATTAATTTATTTTTACATTCCCTACTTATCCTGGTACAAGAAAACAAATAACTTCCACTTACCAACACTTCCAGCTTTCCCTTATCGTCAATTAGAGCTCCATCACTCACCAACAGGCACAGTATCATCAGTATTAGCCAGAAATCATCATCAATCATCAGCAAGGAATCGCATTCTCTTCTCGGCACCCTTCTATTTCAACTGCGTCCACACACAACTCCATCAAAAAAAAAAAAAAAAAAAAAAAAAAACCTTTAAGCCGCCTTAACTAGGCACAGGCCTAAACTTCGTAAAGGCACACTCTGTTGTTACACTCATATATATAGCCTACCGACTGCGCCAGTTGTCACAGGCCGTTAAATCCTGTGCATTTGGTTCCCGATATTATAATAATGAGTGAAACAGATAATGATACATGCCTCTAACAGAACAAATTATTTAATTTACATTAAATCAAATATCTTACATATTTACAATAGTAATTAGGCCTGAACTATCGGGCATTATATTGAGAGAGAAAAAAAAGTAACAAAATCATCCTCCGCTGGTCAGAAAACGCGACCGTATCCAAGGCCATCTAAAAAACACTCTCTCTCTTCTCATTTTTCTCCCCTCAACACCAACAGACAGTCCATTCTTGCATTCCAACATTTTCGAGGGGTGATGGGGTTTGTTTACTCTGATATCACAAGTGTGTGGTCATTCTTTTCCCGACACAACGTGACACTGTACCTCAAGAATAAATGGACTAATTTTTATAAAACTTCAGATTCCTTTAGTCCTGTCCTTGATATAATATGGTGCTGATTATCTTTTGATGTAAATCTTCCAGCAGATGACGCTGCTATGCAGCATTATTTATGGTTATCGCAATAGCTCTGTTCCAGAAACTAATTCACGAATTTTCTTCAAACTTCAGATTCAGTTATTCCCTGATAGAAATTAGTATCCTTTAGTTTTTAGAGTAAATCGCTCTGCAGGTGGCGCTTCTATCCTGATTTATTTTCAATTTCTGCAATGATTCTATGTCAAAAACTAACGCAGAGAATTTTCACAAACTTCAGATTCAGTTAGAGGTTGACAGACATTTTGTAATTTTTTTTATTTTATATGACTCCCAAAACGCGTAAATTCTTCAAAAACCGGAATTCAAAAATTTGTCAGAAAACATTTTGTGGAAATACAGACAAACAGACAAAGAGTCTCACAAACAGACATTTTGTAATTTTTTTTTATTTTAGTATCTATGACTCCCAAAATGCGCAAATTCTTCAAAAAAAAAAAAAAAAAAAAAGAATTTGAAAATATGTCAGAAAACATTTTGTAAAATACAGACAAACAGACATTTTGTAATTTTTTTTTATTTTAGTATCTATGTCCCCCAAAACGTGTAAATTCTTCAAATTCCGGAATTCGAAAATTTTCACGAATCCAATACTTTCCACTTGTAAAGATAGAAGAAAGAAAAAATGCATTTTAAATTTAAATAAACAATTCGCGCGTTCTAAATTATATATGAAATTCAGTATATTGATCGATTCGTGGCTATTAAATCTGAAATTTCTTAATTATCTGACGAGTCATTCCGGAATGAAATGGAAAAAAATCGCTCTCATTAGCTCAAAGGATTTACATGCATGAATATATCAAACTAATATTAATTTTTTTAAGTCGAATGGATCATGAATTTTATTTCAGGGATCGTAATATTCATTTCACAGAAGAAAGGTAAGTTTAACTTAATATGCATTTGCAATCCCTCGATAATTAAATACGATTAATTGATGCATTTTCAAATATTCAACGATATAATAGTGTGTTAAAGATATAATAAGCACAAAAACATTTATTAAAAATAAAATGTTCAGATGTTCTACAATTAAACATGGATCAGCTTCTTTACTATCATTAAACTAGTGAAGCATTTTTTTCTTTCTTTTTTTGCATTACTTTTTACTTCTTTAAACATTAACGCAATTTACTTTTGTTTTTGGTTTTTAAGTTTGCTAGTCCGAGATTTTCAGCATTTTTCTTTTTTTAGCATTAGTATGTTTATTATGGCAAATCACTATTACATTTCGATTCACTTAAAAAGACAAACATTGGGGAAAAAAGTAGTTGTTGTTCTTGGAAGAGAATTTGGAAATCTGAAGTATATCTGAATATTTTTATTGGTTGAATTCCGCAACTTATTTTACTTTATTCGTTTACCGATTGGTCCATAATTAATATCTTGAAATGAAATACTTCTGTATTTAATTTTATGCGTTTTCTGATTGGTCCAGGTTTAATGTTCAGAAATGGAATACATCTGTTGCCACAGTGACAAAAAAGTATTAAAAACTACAAAAACATTAATAACTCAAAAACAAATTTAGATACGGGTTTCAAACAAGTTGTATTTAAAAGTAATTTTTTTTCTTTATATGACGGTATAAAAATTGAAAATGTGCTATGTTTAGAAGTTTTAAAATTTACAGTACCGAAAATTGTTAAACTGAAACTTCATTTAATATTTGTTTAGGATTGGTCCAGGAATATTAACGTGTCCCTAAAAAGCCAGGCATATTAAAATGACTCTGTTATTACGTAGGCAAATTTAGATACGGGTTTTGATCTATATAAAAATTATGTAATTACTGTTATATATATATATATATATATATATATATATATATATATATATATATATATATATATATATATATATATATAGAAATCATTTATAAGTCTAAAATTTTAGTCTTTGAAAATATTATTTTCCAAGTAGTCGTTGTAATTTGTTAAATTACAATTTTTTATTTTATATATATATATATATATATATATATATATTTCACAGTGAATATGGTGATTTGAATATTTCAAGACCTTAAGAAAAGGATAATGTATCTCTGCATTTGCGCCATTCATATTAACTTTAATTTTAAAAAATCAACAAGATCAGTTTAAAAGTTTTTACGTTCTGATACCGCTTAATTTGAGAAAAGTTCTTATGCGTGAAGTGCGTTAAACTGTGTAAAACTGTCGTCGCGCTTTCCTAAATCACTAAATAACCTTGAAAGAAAAAAAATTCAAGGATAATCTATGAAATAAAAAAAAAGGTATACACAAAATATCAATTTTTTCATCTGGCCATAATTAAATTCCATCCTTAATTTTGTTTGGTTCTAAAAGTCTCACATATTATTGAAGCATTTCAAATGATTTAAATATGATCTTGATTCAAAAGTAAGACAAAAATTAAAATAAATTAGTCTTGCATAATAAATAATATTCCATCGCGAAATGATCGTTTTAGAAAGTTAAATTTTAAAATTCCTGACTATCAAACTGAATATTTCTATTGAGAAATCGATAAAAAAAATCAAAATGGCGTTTGCTGTTTTCGAGATTTTACATTTAAAAATATCATGTTAATATTAGATTTTAAGTCGAATGCTTAATGGATTTTAATTTCGAGAAACACGCATCTTTCGAAGAGGCTTAATCGTATTTTTTTAACGTATTTGCAGTCTTTTGACATTTCAATATAATCATATTTTTTCGATATTTTTTCAAATATTAATTTTGTAATAATAAATGTAAATTCAAGCCCTTGGCATGCTTTCGTATTTCTAATATTTTATGTGTTTCACGTGTTTGCGTTTGAACGTAAAACTGAAAAAAAAAAAAAAAATGAAGTATTCAAAAAATAAGTAAATCGATTTACTCATATCGAATTGAGTATATTTGTACCAAAAATGAACCTATGCTTTTTCAATTTCGAACCATCATATGTATCAAATCCAAACAAAACGATAATTCTGTACTCTATATTGGTTTATTTTATTTATGGTGGTATGAATGATGTCTATCAATGAAAATATTATATACAGTATTTTAAATTAATTTAAAATTGCTTGCAAATAATGATCTTGATTTGGGTAATCTTGACAATAATCTTGCTATTTTTCTTAATAAAACATGAATTAAACATTTCTTCTTAATAATCTTCACCAAAAAATAAATATCTGCATATTTTTACTTTAATTTATAGGTTTGGGAGGGTAAGGTTAGATAACAGTTCGTATTTGAACACAACCATGAAATCAAAAAGGAGAACATGCGTTTCTCAATTTTAAGTACATTTGAGCTACTTTAAGTATGTGACGTATTTAAAATTGAGTTATTCTTACTCAGTTTGAAAACCTATGTTTTCACATAACTTAGCTCTCAAATATTTGTTAAAGTGTTAATAAATTTATTACAAATTAAATTATTTACAAGAACCTGAAGCCTTTGACAGTATAGCAGCGGTTCTCAAGCCTGTATCTATCGCATATTCCATTCATGAATATTGTATACCTAGTGTAATCCCCCTCTGTTTCTTTGCTTGTAGAAAACCATAAGTCAACAGCAAAAGAAAAAAAAAAAAAAAAAAAAAAAAGACTAGTCGTTGGAGGCCACCGTAATACTTACCCATCATGGATATGCATAATATAATACGTGAAAATCAAACATGTGAAAAATTATTTATAAAACGCATTCCAAAACAAAATTTAAACGTATATTTAAATAGTTCTTAATATACATAGTAATGCTCTATTAATGAATTGCTGATAGGAATACAAAACGCCAAACTACTCAAATAGTACCGAATTGCATAAAAGAAACATCCTTATAGCTCAAAAATAATAATCATATTAACTAACAGTTTACTACATCGGATGAATTCGGCCTCAGCGTCTCATTTCCAATTAAATATATCTTTAAATTGAAATTTGAATGAAATACAGGATCATCAAAGATCGAAGAATGTGGAAAACAGGATTACAAATAATTCGGCAACTAATAATCCGATTGACTTAGGATATTTATGCAAAACTTGTATTATTTTATTGACTTTTACGTTCATTCCTTAAAATAAAAAAAATCGAAAATTTTTATATAACTTTCATTAGAACGAATTTTTCGAGAATCCAAAAAACAATAGTTCCGGATAATAGAAATTACCGATGTTAAATAGGCTTCGTCCCATTGTTATATACTAAGTACACAGAAAATTTCAAGTCTCTATCTCAATTCGTTCGGGTGATAGAGCGTTTACAAACAGACACACAGACGGACGGAAAGCAACTTTTTTTTTTTTTTCTAAAAATATGTTTTTCGGAATCTCTAGTATCTGAAACGTGTAAATCCGTCAAAAAATATTTCGATTTTCTAAACAATTGCTAGACTTATGATGGGCAAGTAAAAAAATGAAAGGATAGAAATAAAAATAAGTTTTGCTTTATATTTAGTGAAAGCTTGATATACTGCAATACTGCGAATTTTCTAAATGTTGCATGCACTTCTGCACACTTGCATGTTTTTCGAATTTGTTGAGGTAAACTCATAAGTCGCTGTTTTTCTATTTAGTTTTTAAAACTGTTTTGAAAAACAACTTTTCTCTGATTCAGTCATGCATTTGCTCATCGGCAACTGGAACCTCTATCCATAAAAGTATATCTCCTCATAGGCGTATGCTGCACAAAAAATACGATGAAATATCCTGAGTATTTCAGCTTTTAAAACCAAAAATGAATTTAAATAAGAGTCATTATATAAGCAGTTTGGATTTGAAATTTTTTCTTCTGTTCTATTTTTGTTTAATCTATTTTAGCCATAAGGATTGTCTTATAAAAAACTTGTCAGTGTAAAAGTTATAGATATTATTGAGAAGATGTAAAATAAATGTAATCGGATTTAATATCGTAAGAATTAACGAAGTAACAAAGGATTTTAATTTTTGTTTAGATACTTATTTCCACATTCATAATCATGAAGTAATTCAATCTCAATTTCGGAAATTGTAGAATATTGAAGTTACATTAATTTTATGTCCAACATAAAAGGAAAATCCGTTTTTTCGTTAGCAAACTATAGTTTCAAATCAAAGTACATATTTCAGATTTAATCTGATTGCATGATTAATGAATCTTTTTTTTCTCTTTTTCTTATGAATTTGCTCTGGGAAATCCTTGACAAATGTTATAACTTTGCCACAAGCCACAACTGTTCATTATTGTCCCTGCCAGCGAAGACACTCGCGAGCTAATGCTATCCCCATTGAAAAGTTATTTTCTTATATCTCGTTTACATTTCGACATTTTTAAATAAATAAAAAAATAAATAATTAAATATCTTGTATTGGATAGCTGAAGCCCCTTTCTACTACACTCCTTTTTTACTTTTTCGACTTTGGTTGCAGATATTTTTTATAAAGTTACTTTCACATTCAAAACCGGTTACGAAAGGGAAAGTAACTTTATAAAAAATACTTTCGACTAAATTTGAAAAAGTAAAACATCCATGTCGTCTTGGCCTATAGGCGGAAATAGATTTCGAAGATAAGTGCTCATTTCTACTACAACAGCAATATATAATATATATCTACAGGGTGAGTCATAAATATCGAAACAATAGGCTATCTCCTTAAATATTGACCCTAGACCCATACTTCCAATTGCAAAGTTTCATAAAAAAGGGTGAATTTTTTTATAAGATAAATTGCAACTCCATGGGGGGGGGGGAGGTCTATTTTAAAAATTACGAAAATTAAATTTTTATACGGCCCCCAGAGGATAAAACTTCCAATTAGAAAAATTTTCCTTATCCGTTCCTGAATTGAACAAAAAAAAAAAAAAAAAAAAAAAAATTCATCTCGATATCTGCAAATCCCCAAAAGATATTACGATCCAAAATTTTCCAAAATTCGTGACTTACACCACTTTAGCATCCTCTGAGCGCAGCGATATCAGCTCATTTGAAATGCAATTTAGGGATCGACCATAAATTTACGCATTATTAAATGTCGATCAGAGACAATACTTTAACTTTTAGATATAAAATAAAAGCGTATAGGTTTTTGCTTTAAACTTCCTTCAAATATGCTAGATGTCTGCAATATCTGGAGCTTGGCGCCAGCCTCGTAACTAGCACGGCCCATTGGCCGGACCGTCTTATTAAACAGTTATTAAGAGTGTTATTAAATTAAGTGATATTAATTAAACTCTCATTAAAAGTGTCTTAAAAACTTATTGCCGCAGGCAATAAGTTTAGTAAAAATAGTAATAGCGATAATGATACTTTTATTAACGGAATCATTGGAAACATATTTTAATAAATTACACAGAAATATTTTTAAAAATCTACTTTTTACTATTCAGCTTCAAAATTTATGATGGTTTTAAACCTATTTTTACTTTATTCTATCTTTACAAGAAGAAAGTATTGGATTCATGAAAATTTTGAATTCCGGTTTTCGACGGATTCACACGTTTAAAGTCTCAGAGATACCGAAAAATATGTTTTTACAAAATGTCTGTCTGTGAGTCACTGCTCCTGTATCTCTGTATATGACATAAATTTTATGAGCGCTCTATTTTAAGAACTAATCCACAGAATTTAATAAAAAATTATATTTACTTAGTCCTTGATATCAATTGATGCTGATTAGCTTTTGGTGTAAATCGCTAAACAGGTGGCCCTACTGTACAGGCTTTTGTGCGATTCCCCGCAAGAGCTGTATATCTAGAATTATACGCCTAGTGTCGCGCGTAATTAGAGGCACCTTTTACGCATCGTGAAATAGCGATTTTAACAAGAAAAATATGACGTTGACAGATCCAAAACAATGAAAAAAATTGAAATTGACGTGATAAAAGAATGAGGTTTAAATCAACTGACGCATTTAAACAGTAATTAAAGAAGGTGCGAATGGCAAAACTTAAACAAAATCTGAAATTGAAACTACACAGGACGGAGTTAATCACCTAGAAACTTTTAAAAAGCATTTAAACATTGGGAGTCAATATTTGTTTAAAACTAAATGCACTTTTTTGCATCAAATGTTTTTATTTCAGTATTTCTCCTTTTTAAACTGACATAAGTAAATAATTGTTGGTTACAGTAACAGTCCAGCAAGTTCAATAATTTTTCAACATTTAAACAAAAAAAAAAAAAAAAAAAAAAAAAAAAAATGCCCAACGCGTCGAAAGAAGATTTCTCCTCAGAAAATTTACTTTAAAAATATGATTTGTATATTAAAAATTGCATTTTTTTTATATTGCTATTTTAAATACTTTTATTTGAAAAAATAAATAAATATTATTTAAAATGCTGAATCAAAATTAAAAATTGGACATTTTCATTTAATCAAAAGAAAAAAATTCAACGCGACAAATAATATTTTGAGTTATAACAATTTTAATTTACTCTAAATTTTTTGAAAAAAAAATATTAAGAAGGTTTATGATGTTATAATGCTTACAAATTATATGGTTAACCATCACAAAACATTCAAAATTCTTACTTTATAAATAAATAAATAAAATAAATGTTTCCCGGACACATTACAGCAACACTGATTACACGCATTTCAATTTGTGTCTGATCCCTTGAAATCTCGCGATTTATTAAAATTGTCATAACTCTCTGATTTTTGAAGATATCGAGATATTTTTTTTTTTTTTTTTTTTTTTTGTTCAATTCAGGAATGGACAAGGAAATTTTTTCTAATTGGAAGTTTTATCCTCTGGGGGCCGTATAAAAATTTAATTTTCGTAATTTTTAAAATGGACCCCCCATGGAGTTGCAACTCATCTTATAAAAAAATTCACCTTTTTTTTATGAAACTTTGCAATTGGAAGTATGGGTCTAGGGGCAATATTTAAGGAGATAGCCTATTGTTTTGATATTTATGACTCACCCTGTATATATATGATTAGAGATAAACCAAGTTTAACAATTTATTTAGCCGCTTTTGAAGAATTTTTAATTTTAATTTTTCGTAAGAGCAGGTTTTATCAGAATCATCTTAAGCGAAATTCAGCTCAAAATGCTCATTTTGAAAGCATTTTTAAAAATATATTCTGACTTTATGAATAAATCGACCAATATGGTACAATTCCTAAAAAAAAAAAAAGTCAATTGAATGCGTTTCAGAGCAAAATTGAATTTAAAAATTTGTCAGAAAATGAGCAATTTGTTATTTGGATAAATCCTCAATTCTTCAATTATGTTCGGTTAAGGAAATTCTATTCAAAATGACCCCTTTGACAGCATTTTTTTAAAACAAATTCTGCTTTTATCAAAAAACTGACCAATACGACACATTATACAGTTCCTAAATAAGAGAACCTGTCGACTGGATGCATTTGAGAGCAAAATTCGATTTAAAAAAGAGTCAGAAAATAATTTGGATTTGATATCTTGAGAATTGACGAAGTTATGAATTTTTTTCGCCCCAAAACCCTATTTTTTTCACCCCTTGAGCCCATTTTTAAGTTTATGAATATCTGCCATGCACAAACATTTTGCCCCTTTTGTAGAAGTAATACAAACTGTAAACTGATTCAATATCTATTTTCGTTAAGAAGTTATAGGGGTTTTTCTGTTTTCACAAAAACCCTCCCTATTTCCACACCCTTGGTTCAATTTTGCCCATTAACGAACATGATCAAGATTTTATGCCCGTTGTTTTTATGTAGGGGAGAGTGGGGATACTTGAGCATAGGGGATACTTGAGCCACCCCTATTATTTCTACAGTTGGTTAATTTTTCTTTCTAAAACTGGCAATATGGTAACATATTTATAGTTCTGAACATGTAAAAAAGAAATCACATACCTTGGCCATCACCATTTTGAAAGTATGGTGATTAATAGTTGTTTTTCCCTATCTAAAGTAAATATTTAGGTGGATGATTTTTTTTTGTTATTAAAGTTTCGTTTAAAGTTGCAACAATATATATAAATTTAATAAGTATAATCTCAATTGTATTTTTAATCTAAAATAGCTCAAATAGCTGCATGCTTTACTTAGAAAAACTCTGATAAACAAAAATAGTGGTAATGGGGATACTTGAGCCAGTGAGATTGGGAATACTTGAGCCATGGCTCAACCATACCCACTAGGAAATTAGACATGGGTAAAATAAACAAAAAATAAAATTACGTCCTTATATTCACAAATAGATTTTTTTCTGGATAAAAGGGAGCATAATTTTTTATTTTATTTTTTTCCTCAAAAAAATAATGACTTTAAAAAAATCTTTAAAAATGTATTTTTTTAAATGAAAATATCCATTTTATTTTTCATTTTGACTAACAAAATAGCCTGTCTAGATAAATGTAAAATAATTTCTAATACTTTAATTAGTTAAGTCCAACATATTAAATATTTATTTTTTAATATAATATATTAAGATTAATATTTTATATTGAAATTGTAACCTCTGTTACTGTAACTTTTTTTTAAACCAAAGAAATTACATCTATTATCCCCAACAGAGGACAGTGCTGAGTTAACATGTAGGTAAACGAAAAAAGATGTGTGGTTTTACAACCATTTTGAATTTGTTCTTCATACATGTTGCCAAAGAGCAGAAACATCAGAATTCTAATCTCAATTGGTTTTGAAGGATTTTATGCATCATAATTTATCATTCTGTAAAATATTTGTGCAAAAATGAAGCGGAAAAAATTACTTTTGTAGGTATTTTTCCGTATTGGCTCAAGTATCCCTTCACCATGGCTCAAGTATCTCCTTCATGGGGATGCTTGAGCCACGATGTAAAAAAAAAAAAGTAAAAATTAATTAGACATATAAAAATAGTTCAAAATTAATTGAAAGTGGTTTTCAGTTGAAGAAAAAGTACCAATTTTCATTTTCAATATTTTATTTTGTTCTAAGAAATTATAAAAAAAGTTAAAAAAATTAAAATTTAAAAAGTGGCTCAAGTATCCCCATCTTCCCCTATAAGTTTGATGGAGATATGAGCAGAATTATAGAAGTTATCGTATCTATAAAAAAGTGATATATGTGTGTGTGTGTGTTCATTTAAATTCCTCTTTTCCTATTTTGAAATGGTAAATAAAATCCAGCCAGTAGGGTGCATTATGGGTCGAATTTGTTAGCTTTTAGCACGACATATAACAGAAACAGGTTGGATGTTTTTCTTTTTTATTGAACAATGCATCCCTGATGAGTAGTTTAATAAAAAAGCCTTCTACTGTCTATTTATAAATTTACCTTTCATAATTTTGGTAATCTACTTTGTATATCGCCTCAACTTCAAATTATTTTAATAGGATTTCATTTTTCATGTTAGTTATACATAAAGACAGTATAAATACTGGTTTCAAAGTATTATTGTTATGGTAATATCTGAGTTATTCTGGTTTTATTTGTAAAAATATATATATTTATACATAGATAGATAGATAAACTTTCTAACTTGTGGAAATTTTGGGTTTAGAGGTCATGATCGGCGTAGATCTGCATAAATTTTTCAGAAATTCCAACATAGGCGCGACCGCAACAGGTAGTATTTCATACGAAATCTACCTAAAAAAGGAACGATGTTGAGAGAGACCTCGTGTATCCAATGCAAAAATAATTGAATAAATAAATAAAAATAAATAAATAAATACAAATAACAGATACATATATATTTAAAAATGTCGAAATACAAACTAGATATTAGAAAATAATCTCTCCGTAGAAATATCATTAGCTTGCAAGTGCCTAAAATATATATATATATATTTTAAATGAGCAAATTACTTTTAAAAATTAAAAAATATATATATACTTAATTGAGCTGAAATTTTTCAATGCATTTCATTTGAAAGTACATCTTTCTTTCCTATTCGATTATACAAAACTTGAAAATGTGGGATAATTATAGAGTCCTGTAGGAGAAATAAAACGGAAAGCGAAAATGCAGGTCGTTTCCATCCTCTTTGTACATTACTAAAATTAACAATTAAGGATCGACCGAAACTAGTTTTTAAGGTCAAAAATGAAACCGAAACCGAATTTTTATATTCTTCCTATTTTCGGACGGAAACGATAACAAAAACGAAAAATGAAAAAAAAAAACTTTTTTTAAATAATTAGTACACATATAAACTAATAATTAATTAGACATTTTTATGAAATATGCATAATTATTACTTAATTATACATATAGCCCAGGTTGGCTCTCTATGCTTCCGACCAAAATTTTCTATTTTCATATAAAGTAAAATGTAACTATACGCATTTAGAAAAAGGAATTGATTAAAGCTACAAAACATGTTTTCTGAGTACATTTTGTTTCTTTTAAGCGAATTTTTTAGCTAAAATAATAATAATTAAAAAAAAAATCGGTTTTGTTGCTTAGACATATAAAAATATTGTTAACACTCTTATAAGATTTTAACAAAATTTCGCCAGTTTTATTTCAGTCTTACTAAAGTCTTGTATTTTCAATTTGTAATTCCAACAAAATATTGTTGCTTTTGCAAAATTTAAATTGGTGTGTAGTAGGCATAACTCTCTCACGTAATTTTGTTTAATTTACTTATATAGCTTTAAAGGTTAACATAATTTTTGGAAAATAAAAACTTTTCAAATTTAGACGGATTAATGCCATTATTATTCCGTTAATATGCATTCGGATGAAAATTGTGGACAAAAAATGGAAAAAAAAAATCAACGATATTTTTTTTGTTTATTCAAACAAATTTTTCATTGACCCACATTTAAACGAAAAGATTTGGTGTACCAAACAAATTTTTAGTGATTCAACAAAACTTTTTTCTGGGTGTGAATTTCATCTAATTAAGTTTTCAATTGATACTTCGATTTATATTTTATAATTATTTTTATAAGTGATAAAACTAAAACTTTCTTAAAGAGTATTCGAAACACTTTTGCTCTTGTAAAATAAAAAAATTCTGATTACTATGAAGTCTGGAGCTTTTAATGATCACGTGAAAGGCGTCTTCATAATTTAGTCATACACGCATTACTTGCTTTATAAATTACACCTATTATTTGAGTCAGCCATGACTGATAATATAAACATTAAAACTCACAGAAATAAATAAAAAAGCTCTCATGAGTCGAAACAGATGAAATGAATATACAACTTCCAAAAGAAGAAAAAAGATTTTTGGAATACAGGTTAATTCCGGTCGAGTTTCGGTGCGGGCAAATTTTTACAGCATTTTCATCGGAACTCAAATTTTGGAGGAAAACGAAAAAGAAATCGAATTTTCGGTCGATCTCTACAAGCAACCGTGTTTGGCAATCATCCAAAAATGAGCTTGAAATTTTTGGAGACTACATAAAAATCTATAGTGAAAGAAATAACAATTTATCACTTATTAGCAGAGAAACTGACGTTTAAGCTTGGGAGATAAAATGTTGATCTCCCCTGTACAGGTACAAAGGAAGATTCAGTAATGTCACCTCTACAAACAATGTCCACACTGGACTAACACAATTTGTTATTTTTATGTAGTTTTTTTTGCGGCCGATTATCTACACGAAGGATATAAGCCGAATGGGGATGTCCTCCGTGGAGGTCTTTCTAAAAGAATCTAACCCGTATTTACGAACGGATACCCAAGGTTCAAAGAAAAACACGGAAAAATCCGAACGATTAGATCTATAGTCGCGATATGGTTCAAACCCAGAATCTCCCATCTATAAAATTTAAGAGCAGGATCTCCCGGCATCTGGTGGGGCGAACTCACAAGATGAGACCAAGATAGAGAGGGGTAAGACTATTTTCGAACTGTAATTTTTATTTTAGCTATACCCAGATTTTTTTTTAAAATAAAATAAGAAGATAGATACGATAATAATTACTATAGTAGAACAAAACAAAATAAAATAAAAATAAATAAATAAAAAATAGTGCAATGTCCTTCCTCATCTTCTTCCTTGGTAATCTTTAATAAATCTTCAAGTTTAATAAATTCGGGCATACTGTTTATCTGCGTGCTTACTAAAACAGCAAGCATGCTATTAAAGAACAAAACATTCCAGCAAGCATTGAAAATATTCATTACATTTAAGTAAGTTACTTAAAAAAATACAGTTTATCTATGTAAAGTTTTTAATTCTTTGCTTTTGAAAAATATATACTTGCGTTTGGAAAAAAGGTTGAATGATGTTTACTATCATATCTTTCTTCATTAACTTATGAAATATATAAAATATGCTCTCAATAAATAAATAAATAAATAAAAATAAAATAATAAAATAAAATAAAATAAAATAACCGGTTATTAAATTTTTGTTTTATTTGCAATGTATTGTAATACTATATCGATTCGTGTTAATGATTGATTTATGGATGATGTCAGAAAGTTCTCAATTCCTTTTGAATAATGGAGCAGATAATTATAAATAATTGTTGCTCTTTTACCCCGGGGATTAGTAAAGAGAACTATTAAGACATTGTTACCTTTTAAATTGAATTTTTTTAAATTTAAAGAAATACATATTTTTCTCAGATGAAGGAAAACGTTTATCAGTTTCATTCATTATTTCAGCATATAAATGAAATGAAATATTTGCCGATCGAAAAATAGATTTCAAATTAATATAAATTATTTGTGTAGTTTGTACTAAAAATAAATTTGAAATGACTATCAATTCTTTATGTGATACATATTATAATATTTTATCAGATTTGTGCTAATAATAATCGCCTTGTGAATGATAAATCGAAAAATTCGTAATTAACATCGTGAATAGTCGCGGAGATATTTCTAAAGGATTTTTGCTCATTAACCTATCGGATTAGCACAGAGAACTATAAAACCGATGCCATTTTATAAAATGAAAATTGTTTTGTTTTAATTTAAAGCAATACTTATCTTTCTGTGATAAAGAAAAGTGTTTATTCGATTTGTTTATTTTTTATTAAAAAAATGAAACGAAATATTTACCGATAAAACAGCACATTTCAAAGTAATATAAAATGTTTGTGTAAAATTTATCACACTAAAAATAAATTTGAAATTAATTTGAAATCTTTGTGTGCAGCATACATTGTTAAAAAATTTGCTGTAGTTTGAACCAAATTTTGGTGCTCACTAGCTCTCACCATAACATGGTGAAAACCAACATTCGGTCGTACCAACATTTGGAGAATCTTATTTCAACCTCGTTCCAGCCATTGGAACTAAGCTTCAACATTAGCTCCAAATATTGGTTTAAGTTTCAGCATCATACAATGGCAGCTATTAAGCACCAAGATTTGGTTCAAACAAGGATAAGATTTTTAACAGTGTATTATGATATTTTATCGTATTTCTGTTAACGATTGACTTGTGAATAAAAAAATTCTTAATTAACATCTTGAATAATCGCGGAGATAATTCAAAGGGATTTCCGCTTATTTACCTCGTGGATTAGCACAGAAAACTACAACCTCTGACAAAAAAGTTCGGTGAATAGTCTTGTAACATTAATGTAGATGAAATATTAACAAAAGTTACCATACCATCCTTCGAAATAGTCACTTCCCATAACTATGCACCGCTGAGATCTGCTATACATGTCCTGAAAAAGAAGTGTTCTTTTAGAATGGGCTTCAAAAGCTTCGTCACGTTTCGTTGGATGTCAGCAATAGGGTCAAATCTCTTTCGAAGAGAGTTTGTGTCGTGGAAATAGGAAGAAGTCTGGAAGATTGAGATCTGGCGAGAATGGTGGATGTTCAATTTGCACCACCCCTCATGAATTTCTTTCGGTGTCTTACAAATCTTAAAACCAAACTTCAAACTGATCTTTGATCTTTCATTTTCCTGTTCTCAGTTAAGAACCAACACACTGAACAAGCACTTTGTAAAGCACGTCTTGAGCAGCGTTCAGACTTGTAGTTTGCTGAAGTTCAACTAAATTTCTGGAACTCGCTCCTTTTCTCCCCATCTGCGGTTTACTGACAATAGAAAACGGGGGGAGATGACAATTGTCCAGGAGATAACTATCTCAATCCTACTTAAAGGAAAGATTCCTGTCCTACACTTGGATTGAAGTTGAATTGTAAAAGTCATTAACATCAAACGCGCCGCCTGCTAACCGCAAAAAATATGTGTGTGTGTACGCAGAACATAAACGACGCTCAACTGAACAATGGTGGGGGAAGATGGTCAACATTTGTCTCTATGCAGGTGCAGCGTTTTGTTTCCCCAGTGTTTCCCGATCGGCCGTTCTGAATTCATTCACCGAACTTTTTTGTCAGAGGTAGTATCAAACCGATGCTATTTTTTAAATTGAAAATTAGTTGATTTTAACTTAAAGAAGTGCTTATCTTTCTCAGATAAAGAAAAATGTTTTTTCGATTTATTTATTATTTTATTTAAAAAAATGATATAAAATAAAGTAGTTACCGATCAAACAGTACATTTCAAAATAATATAAACTGTTTATGTGAAATGTATTATTCCAAAAATAAATTTTAAATTAATATGAATTATTTGTGTATAATATATTATGATATGTTATCCGATTTATGCTAACAATTGATTTGTGAATCGAAACATTCTTAATTAACTTCTTGAATAATCGCGGAGCTAATTCTAAAGGACTGCAGCTCTTTAACCTAGCGGATTAGCTCAGAGAATTTTAAAACCGATTTTGTTTTTCAAAATGAAAATTGTTTGGTTTTAATTTAAAGAAATACTTATCTCTCACATATATAAAAAAATGTTTATTCGGTTTGTTTATTATTTTATGAAATAAATGAAATGAAATATTTGCCGATTGAAAAGTGCATTTCAAATTAATAGAAATTACTAGCGGACCCGACAGACGTTGTCCTGACAACGACTCCAAAAAATCAAATAAATGTACATAAATATAATAATACGCATGATAAATACTACTCTCTTAATTTAATTTCTTATTACAGTTATGTAAGGCAATTATTTTTCCCTTTGCAGTAGTTTTTGAAGTCGTTTCAATTTTTTATAGAAAAGTTTATTTTTCTCTTTTTAGTTAAAAGTTAACGATTTTCTGAAGTCTATTAATTAAAATTATAATACAGGAAAAAATTATTGTACACCATACACGTGTGTCAGGAGTAGGGTTCGAACGCACTATCTCTTTCTTCGAGAACCAGAGCTTAAATCTGGCGCCTTAGACCACTCAGCCATTATATCCGGTCTATGTGGAGAACTTATTCAACACTTTTAATTAGCGAAAAATCACTAAGCTTATTAGTTTTTGCCTAATTACTAAAAAAGTACTGAATCAGTTTTGATGAAATGTGAATCTAAACCATTCAAGAATCCACTGGAACACACACAAAAAAACTTCATTAAAATCGGTCCAGTCGTTTAGGAGGAGTTCAGTGACATACACACGCACAGAAGAGTTATATATATAAATTATTTGTGTAGAATGTATTACATAAAACAAATTTTAAATTTATATGAATTGTCTGTGTGCAACACATCATGATACTTTATCAGATTTGCACTAACGATATTGACATATGGATGATAAAGTCGAAAAATTCTTAATTAACCTCTTGAATAATCGCGGACATAATTCTAAAGGATTGCTGCTCATTAAACTCGCAGATAAACACAGAGAACTATCAAGCCTATGTTAATTTTGAAATTGAAAATTATTTGATTTTAACTTAAAAAAGCGCTTAATATCCTCGGATAAATATAAATTTTTATTCGGATATTTATGAATTTATTAAACTAATTAAATGGAATATTTGGCAATCAAAAAATTAATTTCAATTTAATATAGCTTTTCTTTTGTAGAATGTATTTAATATACTAAAAATAAATTTTAAATTATTATAATTTCTTTCTGTACAACATATTGTAGTATTTTATGAGATTCGTGCTAATATACACCTGAGGATAATAAATCGAAAAATTCTTAATCACTTTAATATTGGCGGAGATAATTCTAAAAGATTTCAGCTCAGAAAAACACGCGGATTGGCGCATTAGAATTATAAAGCCGATGATACTTTTTAAAATGAAAATTATTTGGTTTTAATTTAAGTAAATGCTTATCTTTCTCTAATAAAGAAAATTTTTTGTTCGATTTATTTATTTATTTATGAAATAAATGAAATGAAATATTTGCTGACTGAAAAATGAATTTCCAATTATTTAAATTATTGTAACAGAGTAAAATGTATTTATATTAGAAATAAAATTGAAATTAATATTTTTTTTACGTGCAACATAATATAGTATTTTTTTCAGATTCACGCTAACTCTTGACTTGTGGATGATAAATTCAAAAATTCTTAATTAACCTCTTGAATAATCGTGGACATAATTTTAAAGGATTACTGTTCATTAACCTCTCGGATAACACAGCTAACGATCAAGTCGATGTTATTATTTAAATTGAAAATTATTTGATTTTAAGTTAAAGAAGTGCTTAACATCCTCAGATGGATAGAAATTTTATTCAGATGTTTATTAATTTATTAAATAAATTAGACAAAATATCTGACGATAGAAAAAAGGGAATCTCAAATAAATATAAATTTTATTTTGTAGAATGTATTTATTAAACTAAAGATGAATTTCAAATTAGTATAATTTTTTTGTGCGCAACATGTCATACTTATAAGCTTCGGGTTAATGATTGACCTGTGGATGATAAATCGAAAATTTTTTAACTCTTTCCGGTCCGATTTTTTTTTTAATTTTTAGAAAAAAAAAATACTTTTATCTTAGTAACCTTAGCGCTAGTTATATCAAAATAAATTAATTAAAGTTTAACGAATATTTCATTGTCTGAAACATAGTATTTTTTAAAACAAAATAATACTCAATTAAAAGACGTGTACTATTAATAGTACACCAGACCTGATAGGCTTAATTAATCAGTTGAATATTAGCATAGATAATTCTAAAGATTTATGCTCATTAATCTCGCGGATTAGCACAGAGAACTGTAAAGCCGATTGTATTTTTTAAAATGAAAATTATTTCGTTTTGATTTTAGTAAATGCTTATCTTTCTCTAATAAACAGAAATTTTTTCGATTTATTTTTTTATTTATGGAATGAGTGAAATGAAATATTTGCTGATTAAAAAATGAATTCCAAATTAATATAAGTTATTTTTTCAGAGTAGAGTGAACTTATTATATTAAAAAATAAATTTGAAAATAATTTCTTTTCTTATACCATAATGTAGTATTTTATGAGATTTGCTCTAAAAGTTGACTTGTGGATGATAAATCCAATAATTCTTAATTAACCTCTTGAATAATTGCAAAGATAATGCTAAAGCATTGCTTCATTAGCCTCGCGAATAAGCATTGATAACTAACTATGAAGGCGATTTTATTTTTTAAATTGAGAATTATTTAGTTTTAACATAAAAAAATATTTATCTTTCTCATATAAAGAGAAATTTTTATTCGATTTATTTATTATTTTAGTAAATAAAGGGAAAGAAATATTTAATTGTTGAAAAATGAATTTCAAATTAATATAAATTATTTTTTAAGAGTAGGGTTTACTTATTATGTTAAAATTAAACTTTAAATTAATAGACATTCTTTTTATCCATGTTATAGTATATTATCAGATTCGTACTAACAATTGACTTGTAGATAATGAATCGAAAATTTCTAATTAACCTCTTGAATAATTGCGGAGATAATTCTGAAGTACCTAATTCTAAAGTGCTCATTAATATCAAAGATAAGAACAGAGAATTATCAAGCCAATGTTATTTTTATAAGTTGAAAATTACTTGATTTTGACTTAAATAAATGCTTGTCTTTCTCAGATAAAGAAATATTTTAAATTCATTTATTTATTAATTTAGTATAAAAAAGAAATGAAATATTTTCCGGTCAAAATAGGAATTCCAAATTAATATAAAATGTTTGTGTAGAATGAATTATAATAAAAATATATTTCAACTTATTAAAAATTCTTAATTATCTCTCTTGAATAATTTCCTAGATTATTTGAAAGAATTGCTTCTCATAAATTTAATAGGTTTGTACAGTGCCAGTGTTATCAAACCAATATTATATTTAATTTTTTTTTTCAGTTAAAGAGAAATTTTCATTCGATTTAATTCTTATTAAATGAAATGAAATAGTTGTCGATCTAAAAATATATTTTACATGAATATAAATTAGTTGAGAAATATGTATTATGCTAAAAATGAATTTCAAATTAATGAATGTTCTTTGTGCGAAGTGCCTTATACTATATTCATGTTTACGACTGACTTGTGAATGAGGAATTTAAAATTTATTAATTACTGTTATTGAATAATTCCAGAGAACATTCGAAAAGTCTGCTATTCATTGACTTAGGGGATTGGTACAGGGAACTGTTAAACTAATTTTAATTGTCTTTTTAATTGAATTCATATTGAAACTTAATTTAAAGCAACGCACATCACTCTATGAGAAAAACAGTTCTTTGGTTAATAAATATTGAACCTTTAAAACCCTTTATTTATATTGGAGGTTTTAAATTTGCTGATGAAATTCATTCATGTTATGCAGACCTGATATTGTTAAATATAATCCAGCTTTGATCTTATTGCTAGTGGAGAGATGAATTAAGACGGGACTTTTGAAGGAAAAGTGACTTGTACTAGAAAACACCTGAAGACCTAGTACAGTCACTAAGATTGGGAACTCGACAAGATCAATCAACACTTGCTCTTTTTTGAGGCAGGAATGTTAATTACTGGACTAAATAGGTTAATATATTATTTTAAAAAATTAAATTTTATTGTAGTAGGCAAATATAATGTAATGTCGTGTAAAAGAAAAAGAAAAAAAAAAAAAAAAAAAAAAAAAACGTAAACACGCTCTAGTAACTTTGCAGCATATTATTTTAGTAAAAGTTACTGAATTCAAACGGTTGGAAATAATATCTACTTTTAAATGATTCGTATAAAATGCGCTTATAGGGCCAACCCCATATCAAAAGGAACCCAGACATTGTTTTTTTAAATAGCAATACCGAAGTTTGACATCATAAATAAAATCTGCGCCCTTCAATTAGTCAAAAAAATAATTTTTACTGTTAATTCTGGCTCCAAGCCTACCCCATGCATGGAATTAAATTCAACTGATATATATTTTGCTGTTACAATTATTCATACAGTTATACAAAACATTTTTCGAAATCACAATTGCACAAAATATACTAAATCACAATTATGTAAAACATTAAGTTAAAGTTGTATAAAATATTGTAAATCATAGTTACTCCAGAATATTATAAATCACATGTACGTAAAGTATTATAAATAACAGATACTCAGTTAACATATATAACACCCCTCCATGAAAATAATAATTTAGATATTGGGACTTTTTGCGAAATGTCTAAACATTGTTTGATTTTGAGGTAGCTGATATGTGTTAGCTGCTGGAGGATTACTAGTAATAATATTATTAGAATGGAATACAAGTTCATCAGGCTAATCCAGTCCTCTGTCAATTTTAAATGGAATTTGCAATAACCTCATATCTCTCTATTTCTCTCAAGTCTCTTACCAGAGTCAATTTGAGTAACATATGACCCAGGTTTCTGACATTTAGAGATTATTTGGGCAGGCTCCGATGTTTTATGATTTGAATTACATACACTTATAGTATCGAATGCATTAAAATTTTTTAGTTTCCTAGTACCCCTTATCATAGTAACGTTTTTTGGTATTTTTGCTTACCTGTCATTCTTTCCTCTACATTTTTAAATATTTCAGTATTTAACAATTTAATGTGTATGGTAATTTTAGCACTTTAACCTACGATCGAACAACAACGAGCGGGAATTAAATTCAGTCCTGTGATAGGCATAATTCTATATTCCACATTTCCACTACCTAATCTCTATTATCTTTAAAAGCTTTTCTGAATACAGTTTTAACATTACGAAAAGCAATTTCTAAAATGCCATTACTTTTAGTGTATCTGGGACTTGCAAAGGCATGCATAAAATCCCATTCCTTGGCAAAGGTCTTACATTCTCTAACTGTTGAATGTTTTATTGTTACTAACAACCACTAAAGGAACTCCAAATTTAGAAAAGCAAACTCCTATTTTGTGAATAATTTTCTTTGCATTTTTGCTACTTAATTTTCCTACTTCATTCCATTTTGTATAGTAACATGCAATAACAAGGTAATTTCCATTTCATAATATTCCATAATACCAGTACTTAACTTTTTAAAATGTCTATTAATGATTAGATGCGACAGAAGATGTTAATTAATATTTGCTCTTTGAAATTTCTGACAAATATTTCATTACCAAAGATTCTATGTTTTGAGGCATTCCAGGCCAATACATAATCTCTCTTTCTCTCTCTCTCTTTTTTTTTTTTTTATAAATTTTCTTAATACCAAAATGCCCTTCATGAATTAATGACAACATTTTATTTCTAAGCGAAGATTGTACAACAATTTTAGAGTCATTAAATTACGCACAAAATTCAATGTACAAGTCAATTTTAAATTTAAAATATTGATTAATGTTCAGAAGAATTTTGCAAACATGATCAGGCCAACCTTTTTCACAGTACTCATAAACTAACTAGATTGTACAACAATTTTAGAGTCATTAAATTACGCACAAAATTCAATGTACAAGTCAATTTTAAATTTAAAATATTGATTAATGTTCAGAAGAATTTTGCAAACATGATCAGGCCAACCTTTTTCACAGTACTCATAAACTAACTTTAGTTCAGGATCTAACTGAAGACAATCCTTAAATTGAGCTAACCTACGTTCACTCATGGTAAGTTGATTTACAGTATAATAACATTTAACGTATCAGAGTCATCAATATTTTACTTTTAAGAGAAAGTAGAAGCTCTAGAAAGAGTATCTACATCCTTTACATATTTAATATGGAATTGATTTTTTAATTTATTTACAATACAGATAAGGTGCTTATGATCAGTTTCAATAATAATTTTCTTTCCTTACACAAAATTTTGATAATAATGAAATTTTGCACAGCAAAGACAATAGCAAGCATCTCTTTCTCTATTTGAGCATAATTCTGCTCTGTTTCACTGAGATTCCTGGATGTGTAAGATACCGGGTGACCCTCTTGGACACGAAAAGCTTCCAAACCGTCTTCAGAACTATCATACTGAATAATAGCTTTCTTCGAGCTAATAAATACCTTTATGACATGTTTAAAGATAGAAAAACAACATTTATAAATGCACAAATAATGTTTGAAAAGGTAGCAAACAGCTGTTTCGAATCAACTATCGAGATTCTCCATCAGTGAAAAACTCAGCGAGCGAAAAAAAGCAAAACTGAGCTATCTTTATCTTTTCTATCTTTAAACATTTTTACACAAAGGCTTTATTTGAGTTTTTAATACCTTTATGACACTTAAACAACTCAACAATCCCTCTATTTGTTTAAAGCATCTTCATGCTCCGCAAACCAGTTAAATTCTACTTTGTCTTTTATAAGGTTTCAAAAGAGTGAAGTTATGTTAGACACATTTGTTATAAATTTAGGCACATAATTAATCATGCCCAGGAACCCACATATCGTATGGAACTTACATACCAGTAATTGCTTTTGCATGCTTCGGAATAGCTTTGATTCTCCCTTTTGAATTACATGTTTAACTTCAGGGACATTGAATTAGAATTTGTCAGGATTGACTTTAACATTAAATCTCTATTTTGCTCGATTCAAAATCTTTTTTAAATATTATATCATGCTCACGGTAATCTTTCTCAGCAAATATAACATTATCAAAATAAATTTTTTACTTTTTCTATGTCATCAAGCAAGTTTACATTCCTCTTTTGAAAAACCTTAGGATATGATGCAATGCGAAAAGCATGCATAAAAATTGACATCTTCCAAATGGGGTATTGAATGTACATAAATCTGCACTTTCTTCATCTAATGGCACTTGCCAAAATCCATTCATTAAGTCAAGAACAGAAAATAATCCTTTCTCATCTAGCCTACTAATTAACTCTTATAGAGTAAAGATAATATGATGTTCTTTTTCACTGCTTTATTGAGATTTCTATATCTAAACAAAATCGCAAGCTCCCATCAGTTTTCTCAACAATCATCCAGTCTCTGGGTTTATTTACTTTCCTTACCACATCCTTAGATTCTAAATTAACTAAAGTCCCTTTAAGTTTCTTATTGAGTGCTAGAGAATCCCGCCTTGGATTATATATTGCTGGTTTAACTTCAGATTTTAGTTCAATGTTATATGGGTCACCAGCAAATCTACCGAAATCCCTGAATATTTCTCTATGAGCATTTTATTATATTTTGCTTACTGACAGATTGAATTTGATCAATTTTGCTAATTAGATTGATCATTTGACAGTTTCTAACCCTAAAGTAAGCTTACATGGCACACTAACTACAATAAATTTTAATAAAATATTAGGTGCTACTTGATTATCATTTCGACTAATTTCGTTGTATTACACAAATCGCCAAACCATTCCCCCAAATTATACAAATTGACAAAACTGACATAATTTTCATTTTAAATAATGAAAGGACAAATAAATTAGTGAAACATTAATAAAAATATACATAAAAACTTGAATTAAATGTCACTTGATAGCGTAACAAACGCGTGTATCGTATTTAATCTGAAGTGAATGTGGTATTTATGATCATCCATTAATGATATCTAATATTATAATTTGGCAATAGTTTTTTGGTCGATGGGATAATCAAATATACCGAATATTATAATTTTCATTTATAGTACAACGTAGTATTAACTCCCCTTCTGGTATTAATTTAAAGTTACCATAAGAAATTATTATAATATTAATCTTATTTAATGTAACATTTGGTGGAAGATTCATATTTTTATATACAGACAATGAAACACATTAGTTTCAGAGCCGTATCAAGTTTAAATTCAATCAAGTTATTAAAGAAACTTAAAGAGACTTTGGTTAATTTGGAATCTAAGGTTCTTCTAAAGAAAGTAAATAAATCCAATAACAGGATAAATAGTCTTGTGATTGTTGAGAAACCTGATGGGAGTTTGTAAATTTTTTTATATCCTAGAAATCTCAATAAAGCAATAAAAAAAGAGCATCATATTATTTAATATTAATTTTCTTTAACCATACATTATTTAATGAGTTGATATTTACCAATTCACAATCAGAACCAGAATCTGTTACTTGCTTTGACACACTATCAATGTTTAATAAATTCAAATCATTACAGTCTCTTTCTGTCTTAGTTACTCTTTTGTAATTGTTTTTCACCATCACTTTGCATATAGCAGAAAAAAGGTTCTTCTCTTTACATTTTTCTCACAGTTTTCCATTAGCAGGGCATTTATACTTTTTTAATTCTTTGCCGCACCTTGCACAGTTAAAAGTTTTAGCACTGATATTGTTCTTTTTAGGTGCGTTCGTAATTATGTAAATACGTAGCACCTATTGTTGTCGCTCAGTCCGTCCGTCTGTCCGTCTGTCTGTCTGTCTGTCCGTCCGCATATAACAACGCAAAAACTACCCAACCGAATCGTTTGAAATTTAAAATACATAATTATAACATAATTTTGTCGAGTCATTTCAAATTTTATGAAAATCGGATGGATAGATCAATTACAGGGACAATCAAAAGTATTCCATTACATTACGGTCAATGGGGAAAAAAGTTTCAAATGCATTTTAATCGTTTGAAATTTAAAACATATAATTATTGCGTAATTTTGTCGAATCATTTCAAATGTTATGAAAATCGGATGCATAAATCAATTACAGGGACAATCAAAAGGACTCCGTTATATTAGGGTCAATGGGGAAAAAAATTTCAAATGCATTTTAATCGTTTGAAATTTAAAACATATAATTATTACGTAATTTTATCGAGTCATTTCAAATGTTATGAAAGTCGGATGCATAGATCATTTACAGGGACCATCAAAGGTATTCCATTACATTAAGGTCAATGAAAAAAAATATTCAAATGCATTTTTATGATGTTACACTAATTCGAACATAATAGAATTGGTATGAATCTATGAAATATATACTAAAATATGCATTCTGTACAATGTGTGATGCAAAGAATTTTTATTATTAAATTACAGGGCCACACAAAAGTATTCCACTACATAATGCTATACGGGGAAACATTGTTTGGGGCGTGTTTTAATTATATTCAACTATTTCACATTTTATGAATAAGATTTACGTTTCTGAGGTGTAATTAAAATTACTTCCTGCATATTTACAGAAACACAAAGATTTCGACTACTATACTGTATCCGAAGTACGCTCTACTATATCAGCAAGATCTGAATATTTTTAAAACTTCGTTATCGTACGAACGCACCTCATTTGCTACGTTCACGTGCAATTTCCAACTTGTTTAACTTTTTGCTGTCCCTTTGCAAAATTTTTCATTGCTCTTTTTCACTTCATGAACTTGAGAAGTAGATTTTACTGTTTGAATTTGAAGTTTATTGGTTCTGCTGCAGAGAAGAAAGCATGGAACGATTAAGATAGAAAAAATGACACATCCTTAAAATAATGAAGCTTCAACTGTAAAAGCTTTCGCAAATGTTTATTACCACTGAGGAAAACTTCCACCAGTAAGTTTATGCAGAAAATTTCTCTTTATTCAAACGCCTCATTAATGAAAAATTTCAATATAAAATAACTGCAAAAACGATTATTTATTTTTAGTGGTAAGAGTTTACTTCGGTGGTAATAGTTTCTCCACATCGTGACAATTAAGATAATCTACTGTCAGTGTCAGTGAGAAGATTATAGTACCTGGCAAACATGCACCAGTAAAAATAAATAGAATTTTTTTTCCATATTCGTGTGAGAAATTTCTCATCAATAGGACGAAATTTTCTATTCAAGTTTACTTGTAGACGTTTTCACCAGTGGTAATGAGAAACTGTAGACCTGATTAAAAGAAACAGCCGTCATCTTGTGACAACGGCTTCAGTTACTTCACTCGGAACTGTTAGAATACACATTATATATCTCCTCCTCCCAATTTCATAACTCTAGTATAGAAAACCCACAGCTTTCTTTAGTGTCAAATCTGGCTCTCTTAACAATCGTTCCAGTAGAGATTTTTCTCGAATTCCTAAAACCAGTCGATTTCTGACAAGACTTTCTTCTTGATCACCAAATTTATACATGTAGATGTTAACGTTTTTAGTTCAGTGAAATAATTATCCGCTGCCAACAGGAAAAATTTTGAATCTCTCACAGACCACATTAGTTCTCGGAATACAGTAATTTGTAGACATTTCCATCACAGACTCAATTTTTCATTGCTTTTAGTTTTGTCTGGCCTGAAAGTATTGAAAATTTCTGTTCCTTCGTTACCTGTTGCAACTTCATTATATTTGGGGAAAAGGAACAATCCTTATTGGAGATTTCGGCATGCCATCATCCCGTCTCGAGGAAAAAAACAACTAGAATGTTTTTGATCCCAGACCAGGGCTGACGATATTTGTAAAAGATCCGGCAAAAGCCGATAAAATATATCTATTATGTGTTTTGTGCAGTATTTTGTTTAATAGTGTTGCGTTTTCTGTTTAATAAATGGTTTATCGTCAGAGGAATGGATTATTTCATGAGTAAGACCTTGAATTAATATAATTGGAACTACGAATTACTTCATCACCTAAGATGTTGAATAAAATTGCTAGTTTTACTGTGCAAGATTTTTTCTCCTTTCCGAAGACGTACAGTTAGCTTTGGAACTTTTGAATCTATTTATTCTATGTTTCAGCTAAATTATTGGATGTGAACCTAAGCTCACGTGGAGGCTAAAATATATTTATACATAGATACATCTATTTTTCTTTTTCATAAAGGAACACTTAGTTCATATGATGCAAAAATTTGTCGATTTCTCGCATAGAAATAATTACAAGGAGAGTAAATTTCTATCGGTTTACACCTGATAAATGTTTTTAAAGCAGTACGTTTTTTCACTGATACCATGTCGGATTTACTAACTAGTATATTTAAGTCCGTTTTAAATTTTAAATTTTATTTACATAATATAAACTTTCGGCATCAAACCTAGCCCATGCACATAGATCATAGAATTACATTAATCTAGTATATTGTTTGCAGTTAATTATACAGTTATATAAAATATGTTACTAAATCGTAGTTATATAAAATATTATTGATCATTATTACATCTAGGCTATTATGAATCACAGTTATATAAAATATCATAAGTACCATATACATAGTTAACACACGCAACGACTGCAATTCATGTTTCTGAAAAATACTTCTGAAAAAGCAATTTTTGAAGAAATTTTTGATTTAGATAAAGGATTAAATGTAAAAAGAATTTAAAAAAACACGATTTTATCTTAAAAAATGCTGTTTAATTTCATGAGTTCAAGTTCCTGTTAAATACTTTTGGAAATACAATTCTTAAAGTGATGTTTAATTAAAATAATAGAATAATTCAAAAATTTTTTAAAAGAGAATATAAGCATTATAAGAGCACACTTTTATTAGCATTGAAGATTTATCTTAAAAATCACACCTAATTTCATGAATTCATATTGTTTCAAAATACTTTTGGGAAAGTAATTTTTGATTTAAATAAAACAATAAACCTAAAAAAGTTTTAAAAGAACACACGCTTTTATAAGCATTGAATGTTTATCTTAAAAACCATTTATAATTTCATGACTATAATTTATGTTGTTCCAAAACATTTTTGAAAGCACAGTTTTTTTAGTGAAGTTTGATCAAAAAGTTACACAGTCAGATGTAATATAACGAATACTTTTCCAGACATAAAGATATAATACATATAAATAATTCAAATTATTGGAAACATTGAAATTATGTATTTGTTATTGAGATGTTATCAAATTAAATATAATCATAAAAAAAGAAAAAAAAAAAAACTAGTCGTCGAGGGCCACCGTAATCATTATCCATCATGGATATACATAATATAAAATATGAAAATAAAACATGTGTGAACTGTCTATAAAATACATTTGGGTCCATTTATTCTATGTTTCAGCTAAATTATTGGATGTGAAATAATTATTGGATGAGTGATATGTGTGATAATTCTAAAAAAAAGTTTTAACATATATTTGAATATTTTTATTTCACAGTGATGCTGTATTATAGAATTGCGGGTTCTACTTGATTATCCCGTCCACCCGTTTCAACAAATTATATAAATCGCCAAACTACTCGTAAATTATGCAAATTAGCTTAGTTTTTAATTTAAATAACAAAAAGCAAATTAGTAAAAGATTAATAAAAATACAAATAATACGGCGAATTGAAAATTACTTGATGACGTAACAAACAAGTGTAACGTATTTAATGTCAAATGATTATGACATTTACGTTAAGCGATTATTGACATTTAATCTTATAGTTTGGCGAAAGTTTTTTTGTCGACGAGGTAATCAAATAATACCGAATTGTGTTAAAGAAACATACTGATAACTCCAAAAATTAGAATCATATTAATTAACAGTCTACTGCGTCGGATTAACCGTCACATTTCCAATTAAAGTATATCTTTGAATTGAAATTTGAACGAAATACAGTGTCATGAAAATTCAAAATGTGTGTAAAATATGATTGTGAGTATTTCGGCAACTCATCATCTGTTTGATATCATTTTTTAGCAAAGTTTATAGTTTTTTATTGTCTTTTACATTTATTCCTTAAAATAAACAATTTCGAAAATTTTTATGCATCTTTTATCAGAACGAATATTTCGAGAGTCCGAAAAAATATTTCCGGATGATAGAGGTTACTGATATTCAATAATCTTCTTTCAATTATTACATACAAAATACACATCAAATTTTAAGACTCTATCTCAATTTGTTCTAGAGATAGAGCATTCACAGACACACAGACGGACAGACGGGCGGAAGGCACATTTTTTAAATGCGTTTTTCACAATCGCCAGTGTCTAAAACATCTAAATTCGTCAAAAAAAAACTTTTTGATTTTTAAAACGATTACAAGATTTATCCTATACCATGTATGATGGGTAAGCAATGGTCAAAAAACTTATTCAAAGGAAAATGGAAGAGATTCTTCGTAATAAAAGCTTAAAATTTATGTATTCATTTTTCGAAAATAGTTCTTTAAAGTACAAATTATTGTTGTACCGTTAGATACATTTTGCTTTACATTCAGAAAGATTTTCTCGTGACATATGAAATTCGGAATCTCAAACTGAATTTTGCTCTAAATTAATTCTTTGTTAGAAGGTTCGCAAGAATTTTCCGCGTCTGCTAACATTTCAATTTGTGAAGAAACTCATAACTGAATTTTAAGCATGATGGGATGGAATTGTGTCGACTGACTACCATATTTTCATTTTCAACGAAATGAACGACATTGAATAACAAAAGGTGAACTTTTATTTTGGTTTTTCATTAACATGCAAAATCCGATAATATGTCAAAATTATAATTTTTGAATGAATTTCTCGATTAACACATGAACGTAAAAATTATAGAAAAGAAAAAAAGGTTCAGATGATGTCAGTTTGACCTCATTTAACCATTTTGCAGTTTTTTTTTCAATTTAAAATATGTATGTTATTTTTTTTTCTGGGATTATCCCATAAAGGTTTTTTTCATTATTTGATCAACATGGTAAGTTTCGCGCAGTTAAACTGTTCTGTTTATTTCAAAAAATTGGGACTGTACAAAAAAAAAGGTAGAAGAGATGTTTGTGACTTTTAATCTTTGATAAATCATTTTTATGCATTTTTTAGCCCTGAATTCAAAAATAATTCACGTGTTTAGCCATTCTGTGTTAATTTTTTGCAACTCATAAATTTCAACGTAAAAAAGAAAAAAAAAATCTGATCTTATAAAATAGAGGAAATGTTTGTATTTTGTAACTTTTGATAATTAATTTCTATGAACTAACATTGAATGTGAAAATGACCTTTATTTTTAACCATCCCGTCAGAATTTTCGAAAATCGCAAATTTCAAAGTTAAAAAAGCGAAATTCTAGTACTGAAAATAGATGTATTTTTTATATTCAATTTATTTGTATTTAATTTAATAATTTTTTTCATTTTCTTGTCTAATACTATACTAAGTAATCTTACAGCCAAACAGCTGAGGGCTCGAATAGGTGAAAGGGAGAGGGTTCAATTCTAAATCTGAGCTTTTTAACTACAATTTTTCCAGTCAACAATAAATCCTAACGTAATGGTTAAAAATGGTCATTTTCGGATTCCATCGGCAAGAAATACATAAAAATCAATTACCAAAACTTAAAAATACAACAAGCGCATCTATTTTATAGTACACCGTAAAAAAAAACTGTAATCCTATAGATGTAAAGTTGCAGTATGCTTACAAATATTTTATCTATACACTGTACAAGAAAAAAATGTAAATCTGCAAAACTAATGCTTGTAAAGTTACCGAAATCTGTAACTTTACAAACGAGTCTACTAAAATTACAGTTATCTTACTAAAGTTTTACCTGCAACCTGAATTGCAATTACATGAAAAATTCTTGGAATCCCAGTTTCCTAAAAAATTCTTAGTACCTTACAGATTTTTTGATTTTCAGTGCAAATCTGTTACATGAATTTTTGCTGTAGCCATTACATAAAAAGTTCTAAGAATCTCAGTTTCCTAAAAAAATATTTAATACCTAAATTATTATTATTATTATTATTATTATTATTATTATTTTTTTTTTTTTTTTTTTTTTTTTTTTTTTTTTTTTTTTTTTTTTTTTTACAGTGTATTGGAATTTTTGTACTTTTTAATTTTGAAATTTAGGAGTTGAAAAAAAAAATAATCCCTTACGCGATGGTAAAAATGAAGGTCATTTTCAGATTCAGTGCCACACAATACTTAAGAATCGATTATCAAAAGCTATAAAATATGTCACTATCCAAATTTTGAAGGCTGGTGATAATTAATTGAAATTCATTTCATTAAAAATAGTTCTTCAAGAATTACCACTATATTTATTAATCCAAGAGCCGACCGCACAAAATCCTAAGGCTGCGCTTAAACATCACTACTTTCAGTTACACTAAAAGAGCAATAAATCTATTGTTGAAGAAGCAGTGTTTCCGACAATCGGTGGGACAGAACAAAAGGTTGCTAGTTTTGGAACCTCTTTAAATGATTTTTGGGTTACTAGTCGTATCGAATTGACAAAGGAAGGGAAAGTTTATCTCCCCCATCTTCAGACGTAAAGCTGTCAACTGATTTCGCGTTCGATTTCTCTCTTGCAGTTCAAATTCAGTGCACTGAAAAAACCATTTATGCATCAAAGCGCCGACACGAAAGATCAAAGAGAGCGACACCTGACCACAAGAAGTTAGTGCCATGTGTCTGGTCCTTAAGTCATGGAGCACAAAAAAAAATTCCTTTATTTTATGAAGAGTAGTAATATTGCAAAAATAATCATCCCATGTCTGCCTAAAGCGAAGTAATGCATAAGCCAAAAATTGACACCACTAGTGGTAGACTTAGCATTATGTTTTCATGCACCCAATTTTCCATGTCTTCATAATTTTAATTGTGCGAAAAACACAATGTTAAACGTACGAGTCAACCACTAGTGGTATCAATTTTTGGCTTATGCATTACTTCGCTTCCGGCAGATATGGGATGACTAGATTTCCAATATTACTATTCCATAAATTGCAGGTGCTCATTGACTTAGGGTTTTGTGCTTGGACTAATATTCTTCAAAAGAGCTTTTATTTCAATTATTTAAATAGCTTTGTTCAATACAATCAATTTCAATTCAATGCTCAATTAATTAATTTTTTGTGACGTAACTTTGACAAAATTTTTTTGTCGGAATACACATTGAAAAAGTAGGTACAAAATCAAATTTAAAAAAGAATTGTAACCCGAGGAATTCGACGACTGAAAATGTATAAAAGAACTCATCGACTGAATTTATAAAAATAATCACAAAAATAAATACAATAATGAATCAATATTATATTAACCACTCTAACTCGTAAAATACATATTATTTTAATTAAAGTTTAATTTTTTTTCAAAACATTGAAAAAAAATTAAACTTTATTACGTCATTAATAATAAGCAAATTAGATAACGGAAGTATGAAGTTATTAATTGAGGCTTTGAACTTTGATATCACCTATTAAAAAGTATACGTAATTTGCGATCCTATAACACAGCTATAATTTCTTTTTCAACGAAATTTAAAAATAACACCTTTATCACCGTTGCAAAATATACATGCATACTTTTCATTATTCATATTAGACGAAGAGGCGGCAGCAAAGACAATTACCTCATCGAGTTCACGGCTGAAAATCTAGAATTAGTAAAAAATTGATTCACATATTAAAACACAATCGGTCTGATAAGTCATATCTTGGCGGAAGACATCTGAAAACCTGATTTTAACGGCTGATTCATAGATTTATCATTGTGTTTTAATGCATCCAAAAGTATAAAAACATGGAAAACTTGCGGACAAGAAAACACAATGGTAAACATATGAAGTAATCCGTTAAAATAGAATTTTTAGTATTTTGCACCAAGATATGATTTGACAGACCGATTGCGTTTTAATATGAGAAATCGAGTTTTAACTAATTATAGAATTCAGTCGTGAGCTCTATGAGGTAATTGTCTGTGATGCCGCCTCCCGGTTTATATATTAACTATTTAAAAATATTTTAATGGACAATAAAATATTAATAAATGTATTCCAAAACTTCATGTCACGTTTGCCAGCTAGGATTTTGCATGCAATAAACATTTCATTTTTACTATAGCTTTATTTTCACCCACTGAAGCTTTATCGGATATACGTGTAAATCTCGGTATCAGCGGAATTAAATAAATAGTGAAATTTAACAGCTATAAGAGTCAAAATGTGTTATTTAAAATCATGACATCACCCTCTCTTCAAAAGTTTTTAAAAAGCTATTTTTAATTATATTACGAAAATGAAATCAGTAATTATGTGGCAACGCGCCTTTCTCACTTCAAGAATAAAAGTAACCCAAATGCCACCAACGTGAAGAAATTTCAGTAAGAAACTTTTAAAATTAAAATTAAAATATAAAAATGGAATTATTTTTAAAAATAGCGAGTGCGGATACATCTACAAATAAAGTGCTTTCATAATATATATATATATATATATATATATATATATATATATATATATATATATATATATATATATATATATATATATATATATATATATATATATATAATTATCATCATTATCAATACAAGGTAGAACCCGTCGAATTTTGACTAAAAAAATTTAAGAAGAAACTGCTTCTTTGATTTATAATAAGCCTACAAAAAATAAAAAAATAAAAAATAAATAAATAAATAAATAAATAAATAAATAAATAAATAAATAATAATAAAAATGCACCGTTTATTGACAAGTATAACTTTTAAACAAATGATAGTTAAACTAAAATTAACAAAATACCATTTTTATAAAACTCAGTTTTAGAAATTATTAAAATTCAACTTTAATCGATTGATATTCCTTGTAAGCAGTTAATTATAATAAAGATATGTTATTATGACAAAGTTTTCAATTAATGCTCTTACGCTTGGTATTCCAAAATGAAAAACAGGAAAATTTATTTATTTTTTCACTTTTTATAAAAAATGGCAACGAAAAAAAACATCAATCTGCTTTTTTTTTTTTTTTTTTTTTTCAATTTACTTTTAATAGAAATGAAATGTTTTTGTTGCCACGATTACAAAATCGGTATTAAAAACTACAAAAAAATTAATATCTGAACAACAAATTAACATACAGTTTTCAAACAGCTTTAATTTAAAAGCACATTTTTTCCCCCTATACCATGGTGTAAAAATTGAAAATATGGGATTGTTAGAAATTTAAATATTTGCAGTAGCAAAAATTGCAAAACCGAAATTGCATTTAAAATTTCAAAGTGTTGCCATTCGCAAAATGACGTATGCGTTACGCACAGATACATTTGGCCTTTATAATATAGATTTGATACATTCGCATACATTTTTCATATTAACCGGTTCATTTGGATATTATTAATAATAACAGATTAATCAAATTGACCGCAACATATACATATAGCTTCTCGTTTCTGCTTAAAAGGTAAAATTTATATTAAAGATATAAGACTGTAGACATCTTTTAAAATAATTGCATTAAAACATGGATTAATTTTCTTTCATTTCATGTCTTTCAGAGAGAATCTCGTCAGCGGTTTTCCAATTTACAGGCAAGCATAGGATATCGATTAAAAAGACATATCACCTTGAAATTATTCAAAATATCGATTTTCTTTTTTGAATATTAACTGAAAGCTTCTTTAATTGTAAATATTTTGACACTTCATTTTTACCTATAGGATAAATATATTGGAAATATTTTAAATTTTGTTAATAGATCCAAGGCAATGACCCACATAAATGAAAACTTTAAATTCATTTTTAGGCTCGTTCGTAATTATGTAAATACGCAGCATCTATAGTTGTCGTTCAGTCCGTCCGTCCGTCTGTCTGTCCGTCCTCATATAACAACGCAAATACTACCCAACCGAATCGTTTGAAATTTAAATTATCTAATTATTACATGCTTGTGTCGAGTTATTTCAAATTTTTTGAAAATCGGATGGATAGATCAATTACAGGGGCAATCAAAAGTATTCCATTACATTACGGTCAGCGGGGATAAAAGTTTCAAATGCATTTTACACGTTTGAAAATTAAAATAGATAATTATTGCATAATTTTGTCGAGTTATTTCAAATTTTATGAAAATCGGATGCATAGATCAATTACAGGGACAATCAAAAGTATTCCGTTACATTACGGTCAAATGGGGAAAATGTTTCAAATGCATTTTAATAGTGTTACACTCATTCGAAAGTAATAAAATTGATATGCATCTATAAAGTACGTATTATAATATACATTTTGCATAATCTGTAGTCCAAAGAATATTTGTTATTGATTTACAAGGTTACACAAAAGTATTCCCTTACAAAATGGTTTAGGGAGAACATTGTTTGGTGCGCATTTTAATAGTAATTAATTATTTACAATTTTATGAGATTGATATATGAGAGTGATATTTTTAAAACTTCGTTATCGTACGAACGCACGTCATTTGTACGCTTCACGTGTAATATCTAACTTGTCCTCTCTGTTTATATTTTTATAACTTACTCATTATATTAAATGTAAGCTCTCATGCATGTAAAATTCCATGCACAGTTTTGTATAGTATATTTTAACGAATGCGAAAAAAAATCGAAGGAAAAATATTTATATTTATAAACAGGTATTTTCAGAAAGTTAATTTTACTAAAAAAGTTTAAATGTTAGTAAAATAGGCTGCTTTACGAGATTTTTTTTTAATTTTATTTAATTTTTGGTACTATGTATCGTGCCACCACATATTATTACAATATTTTTCAAAATTGAAAAGATAGTTTCAAAGGTGAAGTTTTGTTGTATCAACAAAAATTTGTTTGGTCCAACAAATCTTTTCGTTTAAATATGGATCAATGCAAATTTTATTTGAATAAACAAAAACATATTGTTGATTTTTTTTCCAATATTCCATACACATTTTTCATCCGAAATGCATAATAACGTCATTAATCCGTCTCAATATGAAAAGTTTTTATTACCAAAAATTATGTTAGTCCTTTATAGCTATATAAGTCAATTAAACAAAATTACGTGAGAGAGTTATGGCTACTGCACACCCATTTAAATTTTGCAAAAACAACCAAATTTTGTTGCAATTACAAATTGAAAATACAAGACTTTAGTAAGACTCAAAGAAAATTGATGAAATTTTGTTAAAATTTTATAAGAATGTTAACAATATGTTTTTGTCTAAGCAACAAAACCTATTTTTTACTTTAACTAAAAAATTCGCTTAAAGCAACCAAAATGTACTCAACAAAACATGTTTTGTAGTTTTAATTAATTCTAATTTCTGGGTGTAGGTGTCCGCTTAACTTATTTTCTTCGTTGCGAATGCGATAGACCTTAAGCTTTTCAGATTGTGCTTTATTTCTTTCGGCAGATATCAAGGTTTATCAAAAGGAAGTCCATGAAAATGAAAAAAATAATTTATTTGATTAATAATGGATATACTGTACATGCGTTATTTTTAAGCATAAAGCAATACAATTTTAGAATACTTTCTTATAAATGGGTTATATTATAAATTAATTCTGTTTTTTTTTTCTTCAGGTTTTGATGGAAGTGTGTTGGTTTTCAAGTTGAAAAAAATTGTTTTACCAGATGTACGCAGATTCCAGTCCTATGCTTTGAAGAATTTTGAAAGAGTGTTGAAAATAATATAATTTAACAAAGCAAATAATTAACTAATTCGATAACATTGCGATGATTGCCATAAATGAAATGTGACACTAATAATGTTAAGAAGTAAAGAAATTTGGGATAATTAAGAACATGAATTATAACTTCCCTTTCTCCCCCTCCCCTCAAAAAAAAAAAAAAAAAAAAAAAAAAAATGAAAAAACTCCTACATTTTGGATTAAAGGGAGAAATTCAGTCCTAAATTTCTATTCCTGAGGGGACTAGTTTTCCTATGCTCAAGTTGTACACAACTGCGAAACAATTGATGAAAAGAATTTAATCTCATGTATTTCTAAAATTAGCCATAGATGATGCTCATCGATGATATATGTCTAACTTTCAGAAATTTCGAAAAGTAAAGCTTTAGGATTTTTTTTTAAATTATTAACTTTTATGCATAAGGCATTTATTTAATTCATATTTTTTATTGCAATCAAATCTGATAAGTTATTATAGCGTTTGAAAATTTTTTAAATTTTTGTTCGAGTCTGACAATTGATGGTCGATGAATTTTCGATAATATCAAATTCCTTAGGGGGGGGGAGGGGCTTTTGTCCTCTAAGTCAGCCTCAAATGGCGCCCCTGGTCAATATTTAACTGAATCTGAAGTTTGGTGAAAATCCGTGCATTAGTTATTCAAATACAGTTTTGTGGAAATCGTGAAAAATACAATATAGCAGAGCCGTCTGTTGGAAGACTTATGCCAAAACATAATAAGCATCAATATATATCTCGATAGATTTAAATTATAAATTTGATTAAAAAAAAAAAAAAAAAAATGTAAAATACCAGTGCCACGGGTGATTTGCAACAAAACATAACCAGCACCAATTCATATCAAGGACTTAGTGAATGTGAAGTTTTATGGAAATCCATGCATTAGTTTTTGAGATAGATCGCCCACAAAAGTTTTCTCATAATCAGAAAGACAGACTCACAGACAGACATTTTCTACAAAACATCAAATCATGTTTAAGACCTTCTAAAACGTATAAATTCGTCAAAAACCGCAACTCGAAATTTTTCACTAATCTAATATTTTTTTTTCTTTTAAAGATAGAAAAAAGTAAAAATTTATTCCATTATCATAAATAAAAGTACGATATAATAAAAATAACATTTTCAGTAAACCTTCAATAGACAATACATAATTTAAAAAAAAAGTGGCATTACTAGTATTTTTTATTTGTTTTATTTTTTTTTATTTATTTATTTATTTTATTTACTATTATTTTTTAATTTGTAAAAAATTAATCTGAAATGGTGAAATAGCGATAAAATTACAATGTAAAGAAAATTCGTATTCATAAGCAGACGATAATGAACAAAATTTACAAAACGAATATTTCCATCCTAAAAATGACAATTATATTGTAACAACTATCATTAATTCATAATTAAATGATAATGACATTAACTGTTTGTATCATGTTTTAATATGATACAATTTTGTTTTACCACAGAACTCAAAATCTGTTGTAGGAAATTATACGTACAATTAAAAAAATTGAAACTTTTCGCTTTTTATAAATTGCGAATTATATTACATAATAATCAAAGAATATATGAACCTGAAGCACATATAAAACCTATTCTACTGTCACAAATTAAAATACTGAATGATAAAAATTAAATTTTCAATAATCCTTAATCCGTAATTAAATAATAGTGGCATTTCTAATATTTAAATTTGAATAAAAATAATAAAGTTTTACTCCTACAAGATGAAACTGTTAGGGGCCGTTCATAAATGAAGTCATACATTTTTTTCAATATATTTCACCCTACTCCCTCTTTTTGTCACTTTTTATTATACTCCCTTCCCCCTCCTGTCACGTCTCAAGTTGTATTACGGAAACATATACACTTACAGTTCAGCAACAAAACACTACGTTGTAGAGCATATTTCAGATTTTATTTTTAACCTTTAACTATGTGTTTTAATGGCATTTGTGAGCATAACAATAAAAATAGTTCGTGTGCTTATTTTGTATGACATAAAATTAAGGTTTACAACAAAAAACATAATTAATATACAATAATAATAAAATATGAATATGAAAAAGAAATTGAAAACAGTAGTATTTTGGAAATTGAAATGGAATTTAATATATTTCATTGTAAATCTTACTTTTTCTTTATGAATACAAATTTCATAATTTAAGCTGCTGAATTTTAATGCTTTTATTTTAATAAAAATGTGTGATCTCACATTTTTTCTTACCCCCTCCAATCCCCTTGTCACAAACTGTCACAATTTCATGAATCCCCTCCCCCCCCATCCAAGCGTGACATCAATTATGGACGGCCTATTATGGAAAAATAGTCATAAAATTTTTAAAGAAAAACATTTCATTAAGAAAATCTTTTATAATATTTTTTACAATAAAAAAATTTGCACTCAATCAAATGATAATAAACAAAATTTAAAAATCGAATATTTCCATTTCGAAAAATGACAATTATACTATCCCGTATTTAATGATAAATTTTCCAAATAAACAGAGAGACAGAGAGGTGTAAGAAAAAGAAAAAACAATTTTTATAATGAAATCAGGAGAAATGTCAATAAAAATTCCTGAACAAATATCTTTAATCTATAAATAAATGATAGTGGCATTTACTATTTGTATCATGTTTTAATTTGATAAAATATTGTTTTACTTCAGAAATGATCCATAAAGAAATGTTGTAAGGAAATTATACAAGAATACATAAAAAAAACCTTTATTTTTTATAAATTGTTAATTATATTGTACCATGACAATTAAAATATTGAGCTTAAAACAGGTTAAAAACCTAATATACTTTCGTAAATATAAACACGGGATAGTAAAAATTACATTTCCAATAATCTTTAATTAAAAAATCCGCAGTAAAAAAAACAGTGGCGTTCATAATATTTAGATTTGATTAAAAAATTTAATATATATATATAAATATATATATATATATATATATATATAAATATATAAATATATATATATATATACATATATATAGCTTTTTATATTACCCATAAAAGATGAAACCGGTACTACAAAATTGTCAATTAATTTCTAAAGAGAATCATTCCACTTTGAAAATCTTACATAATCTTTTCTGAAATTTATGCACTCAAGCAGACGATAATAAACAAAAGTTGTGCATAAAATTTACAAAACGAATATTTCCATTTTTAAAAGAACAATTGTCAAAACCAAGGGCGGCGCCAGAGGGGGGACCGGGGGGCACATGCCCCCCGCCGTCGGGCGTACCTGCCCCCCCCCATCGGGGTCAAAATTCAATGTCGTCGGGGAAAATATTTTGACTCGGTTAAATTAAGTCGAATTAAAGATTTTTTTTTTTTTTTTTTTTTTTTTTTTTTTTTTTGTAAATTGGATTAATTAAACTAATTCTTTCGGGTACGAATCGGTTTATGATTGAATTTTAGTTCGTGCAAGTTGGGATAAGGTGAACTCGATTTTTCGAATAAAAATGTCCAAATTCCTTTTGTTAAAATTCTACATGAAGAATTACAAAGGATGAAAAATTGATCACTCTTTATATGTTAATTTTTCAACATAAAAGATCAAATTTATAGTGTAGTTATGGTCACTTGCTATTTTTATAACTATATTAAATTGAGAGTCAATTTTCACTGATTGAAGATTATCGGTCGGCTTGGTTTGAAGTATTTCGTGTTCAGTTAAAAATACATAAGATGGAAATTATTTTATCGGGGTCGTCCTGGATCGCAAATAGAATGCTTCATTGGAGCGGAGCTGCTTGTAGTCGGGCAAATAGAATCTGACCCGACTCGCGGTCTGAGTTGAATCTGGTCTTTTATGAGTTGGATTTTTGTTTTTGTCGTTGCGGGTGGGATTTGAGTTGAGTTAACTTTAATTGTTTTGTTCGAGTTGGAAGTTGACATTTATTGTTCTTGATTCGAGATGAATCGATCTCTGAAAAGAATTTACAAAATTTAATTTATAATGAAAAATTATGCATTTGAATATTAATGAGTACATGCATATTATTTTTTTTTTAAATTAAAATTGATACTATAGGTTTAATTCTAGACTACTTTTGTATTGCTGCATTACAATATGGATATATCTTTTTATCAGTTGGGGATGAAAATTGGTTGAGTAAGTACTTCAAGTTCAGGTCGAAATGGGGATTTTTTTTTGGCTCAGATTGCGCTTCGGACAAAGTGCTGTATCACGTAGTGCGAACTAAACACAACCCGATTGGCAGTTTGTGTCGGATCAGGCTAAAGTTAATATTTTTAGGAGAGGTTCATATTGACTTTAATTTTTTGAGTCAGGTTAACTTTAATTGTTTTTAGCGGATGGGTTCGATTCTACTCGATTCCACAAAAGACTCTCTAAAATATATTTTAAAATGAAAAACTATGTTATTTGAATATATACATATAAATTGGTACATATACAGATAAATTGATTTTTCTACATAAAATGTATAATTGATACTAGAGGAAAAATTGTAGATTAGTTTTTAGGTGCGTTCGTAATTATGTAAATACGTAGCACCTATAGTGGTCGTTCAGTCCGTCCGTCTGTCCGCATATAACAACGCAAAAACTACCCAACCGAATAGTTTGAAATTTAAAATACATAATTATTACATAATTTTCTCGAGTCATTTCAAATTTTATGAAAATCGGATGCATAGATCAATTACAGGGGCAATCAAAATTATTTCATTACATTATGGTCAATGGGGAAAAAAGTTTCAAATGCATTTTAATCGTTTGAAATTTAATATACATAATTATTACATAATTTTGTCGAGTTATTTAAAATTTTTTGATAATCGGGTGCATAGATCAATTACAGGGGCAATCAAAAGTATTCAATTACATTATGGTCAATGGGGAAAAAGTTTCAAATGTATTTTATACGTCTGAAATCTAAAATACATAATTATTACATAATTTTGTCGAGTTGTTTCAAATTTTATGAAAATCGGTTGCATAGATCAATCATAGGGACAATGAAAAGTATTCCGTTACATTACAGTCAATGGGGAAAAATGTTTTAAATGCATTTTAATGGTGTTACACTCATTCGAACTAAATAAAATTTATCTGCAACTACAAAGTACATATTATAATATACATTTTACATATTTTGTGGTGCAAAGAACATTTGTTATTGATTTACAAGACCCACAAAAGTATTCCATTACATAATGGTTTAGGGAGAACATTGTTTGATGAGCGTTTTAATTGTAATTCACTATTTACAATTTTATGAGATTGATATATGAGAATAATACTTTTAAAACTTCGTTATCGTACGAACGCACCTCATTTGCTACGCTTCACGTGCAATTTCCAACTTGTTTATTATTGCATTACAAAATGAATTTCTTTTTTTCATTTCGGAGTGGAATTGGGTTCACATTCAATCCTAACGGTTTTAGGTGAACGCTTGTCCACTTCGGGTCATCTAATATTTTTTTAAAACGGGCTAGGGGTGAATCGATATAGAATTTCCGGGTTCGAATCTCGTATAAGCAAATCTGTGCAGGAGTAAATACTCTCAAATTAATCTCTGGGTTGAATTAATTTATTCTTGTTTATATCTCGTTAAAATAGGGAAATTCGTGCTTTGTTTTAGCCCATTGTTACCTCTCCCAATCTTAAAAAAAAAAAAAAACACCACTTACCTAAAGTAGCATTTTCGTCAGATTACATGAATGCTCAAACAACTTAGCCACTTAGAAATTTTTAGTGTTAGTCACGGAATTTATAAATCCCTTAACTAAATATACGCCAAAATTACGAACCTACGCCCAAAGTAACGTAAAATTCTCCAATCAGAAGACAAATTTCTTAAAATAATAGAAATATCTCTTCAAATCAGAGGCATATCTTGGCATTCTCGGGTCTTGCTCAGGGCTGAAAATTTTAGCCCGTGCAAACTTTTTCTGTAACCTCGCATAACCCGCGGTTAGAGGTCTGCAAGGGACGGAATTTTCAGGCCCGGCCCGTACAGAAATCTGTGATAACATGCCCAGCCCGTTCTGGTTCGGCACAACTTCTACTATTTCTTAAAAAATCAGATTTTTATCTTATAAATAAGATTTCTTTAAAGAATACTGCACACATCTACGGAATGATTTTACAGTATATTTTACACTACACATTGAACTACACATTGGCAACATTAACAATTACTTAGATTCTTAGATTTTCAACATTCAAATAAAGATTCATTAAAAAATTAATATAGTTTAGAATAAAAGAAAAAAAAAAGAAAGTAAAAACATCGTAACTTTTTGAAGTTGTATAATACAAGTAGGTTTATGAAAATATTTCTAGATATTTTATTGAAGATTCTAAATCCAAATTCATTCTCAAATCCAAAGGAGCTACTTTCTGATACATTTCTAAATTCATTTTTTTTCGAAAACGGGTAAGATTCGAATGTGTTCTTATTCAGAAACTATGTAATCGAATGGCGTTATCTATTTTTTGATGCAAGCAATTTAAGAAAATCCAGTCAAAGTTAGCATTTTGAATAGAATTTCCGAAAACGTCAGGATGGAAAGAGAAAAAAAATCTGCTACCCTTTGATCTCAACAAGGTTATACAAGTATCTTATTTACCAATAAATAAATGAATAAATAAATAAATAAATAAAATCGCTATTCGATTCCAAATCCCTTCAATAGTCAGGCTTGTCAATTTTTTACTTTTACGGTTAAAAATTGATCAGAATTTTTGCATTGTTGAGAAGTGAATTTAAGAGCCACCAAGAGGTATATATCCAAAGATTCCGTTAACATAAATTATTTATCGCTATTAATAATTTTACAAATCATGTTAACTGCCCTACACTTCTTGAGAACAATTAAGTCTAGTTCCGACCCGGCTCCTCTATATATAGAAAAACAATGCAAGCCTGATCTCGGCCCAGCACGAGTCTGCTAAAAAAATATTATTACACACAATGATAAAAAACTAATGTAACTGTCCGATGCCGATCTCTACTCTACACAAGTTACATTTCTGTAATGATGTTGTCAAACTGGTATCGGCTCATGGGGCACATTTACACTTATTCTCGTTAAAGCAATATTTATTGAAAATAGCTCAAATTTTATAGTATCTGCCTAAATCTTTATAACGGGCCGGTAGGCCCACTAAATTTTTTTACCGGCCCGACCCGTATGGCCCATTTAAATACTCGGTCTGTCCGGTACGGCCACTCGCAGACCGCGGTTCGGTTCGGCGGTATTACATTTAAATGGCGATTAGGATTTAGGACTTTGAAATAGGGTTGACTTTTATTCTTCGGGTTAGGTTTGGGTTTTAAGTAGATTAGATATACCCGGTAATTCAAAAGAATGTCCAAATTATTATTCAGATTAAAAGTCTATATGCTATAAAACCTTTATAATGTACACTTCTGTTACCGGTCCGACCAAAATCCACAGAAAAAAATGTACCAGGCTTTTTAATTTCTATCCGGCGAAGAATAAATTTCAGGTCCGACAGAATTTTCAAAAATTAAAATTTAGTCGGAATCTTCGGATTAATTCAAACCCGCACGAAGTTAATGAAAGATAATTTCATTGAACTTGTGCTTCTGGATAGGCTACGCTAGAGATTTGCATGGGACTGTTTTCTTTCACAACACTCGGAAAGGCCAACCCCGATTTTTACTTTTTTTTAAAACCAGGTCTAACTTATGATTTTCGATACCGAGCCGAGACTGGCTTCATTCTTCCTAAGACTGCACCGACCGAAATTTTACTTTCCGATTTCGACACAGCTTGCATGAAAATCATTCTCTCGGCATGGTCTAGTCCGTACAAAACTCAGTACAATTTAACCCGGTCCAAAAGTTTTTGCAATAAATAATTCTTATATGTCTAGATCCCAGTTTATTCTACAATTAAATTTTAAACTATTATTATTAAAGACTAGTAGATTTCTTATTCAATAAGATTTAAATGCAGTAAAACCTGTAAAAAGGAACCTATCTATGACGTAATCCCATTTTTAACAGAAAAATGTGTTGATCCATGCAAAATTAATGTAATAATATGTGAAAAAAGAATATAATACATTAACACCTGCAAAGAGCGAAACTCAACTATAAAGCATTTTTTCGTTTCTGTGCGATTCCATCTGAGAATATTTTAATGTGTAGCATTTTTTTTAAGTCTCCAGTACATGGAATATGGATTAACGATATTAATGATAACTCAAACATTTACAAACAAATTGCAATTTATTAATATATATATATATATATGTTACAGCCTAGATCACTTCTGTAAAAATGAAAATTACTTTCGATTAGAAATCCTCGTGCAAAACAATTTCGTATAATTTTATAAACGTAAAAATCCATATTTTGTAGTAATTCAATCGGGCCGAGATTTTAACTTCTTTTCCTAGACGGTAAAATATATATTTTTTTCTTTTTTGTACGGGCCAAGCCGGCTTCAGGCTAAACTTTTAACTGTTATGCCGGACGGGCTAATTTATTTTATACGGTCCGGGTCGTATCCGAGCCTGAAATTTATGCCCGCGCAGTCTTTCAAGCATCGGCCTAGGACGAGCAGACTTCTAATTAAAGATATACCGAAAATTTGACTTCGTTTTCATTTTCGGTTCAAAATCTGAGTTTTGTCAAAAATTCATATTCGGGGAAAAAGCTGCTGAAAATTTGGCTGGACCGAAACACGGCTGAAACTATCTGAATTCCAGAAGTTTTGTCTCTTCCTTTGTAAATTTTCAACATGACTTGTTGATTTGAGCTGTTTCTGCTCAAATAAGACACTTTATTTATTGCTATGAACTTTATTGTAATAGAAATTATATAGAAATTATAGAAAATAGTAATCGAAATTTTTTAGCTTGAAACCCCAAAAATATTTCGAATGCTCTTTCAGAAAAATCCATCATTTTATGTCGTTGATGAATTAATTACATTTTATTTTATACTAGCTGACCCGCCCGGCGTTGCCCGGGTCCGTATTAACAATATTAAACGAACTTGAAATTTGTATGATTTTATCAATAACTGGAAGCATGCAGAAATGCATTGTCTGAAATACGTTGCAGCTGACTTTGTGAAAAATCGGTTTTAAAAACAACAACTAATATTAAGCTCTAAAAATACTTAAAATGAGCAATGAGAAACACGGGAGGGAACATGTATCCAACGATTGCGTTAGTTTCGTGTTAAAGTGTTGATATTTACCCGTAAAAATCACTGTTAAATCACGTAACTAATTATTTTTTTCACATAGAAATCCCAAGTGAAATATTTTGAATTTCAAACTAATTATATCATTCTTAAATCCGACTATACCTTGAATGAATCGATACGCGATGATAAAAGATTGGTATATAGTATTATAATTTCAGAGCCATTTAACAAAAGTGTATATTTTTAATCAAAGCATGCGTAATGTTGACTCTGTGGACAAATTCCTAACCGTAAACTTTTGTACCATAACCATAATCTGTCTGTAACCTAACTGCGACTTAACATTACCCTACCGTAACTTAAATATAACATAAATGTAACCTAGCCGTCACTTTGAAATATCAATATAGAAGCATCATTTAAGATTTTGCTTGAAAAGTTAGCATTCTTTCGTTAATGTCTTAAAATCGTCTGCACTCTGAAATCTAGATTTTAGACTAATATTTGTTATTTAAGTTTTCGCGCATGATTTTAAAAGAATGTTTTCATAAATATATTTTATATATTGATATAGAGTTATTAATATGTTGTTATATTAAAACCATATTTTCATCTACGTTATAAAGTATTAAAAAGTTCTGAAAAAAAAAGAAACCTTTTAGTAATACAATTTTTAGTTCAAATCAAATGTTTTCAATATTTTATTTTATTTTATTTTGACATTTAATTATTTCGAATTTATCAATTTCAATTATTTTAAAAGCAAACATTTTTTTAAAAATAAATAATATAATAGAAAAAAGACCATTTTAAAAAATTACTATTTCTTCATAAAATACGCTTCGGCTGTAATTCATTTCTTTCAATTCGTCTTATTAATACAAAATCACTTCCACATGCTTTTGTTTGGGACATTAAAATTTGAGCGATAAATGATTTAATATTGCAACCCTTTTTTCGGTTCACTTCACCACCACCTATCTTTTTCCTCCATGGTTTACAACCGCTGTGATAAAAAATCATCATTTAAACTGACAGTTTGCCAGTCTATGAATTTTAAAGGTCTATTCCCAGCTTTTTTAATTATTTATGCGAAAATTTTATGCAACCAACCAACCATAACTGAATGAAGAGAAAAAAAGAAGAAAAAAGGCGATTTTTTATGAGAGTGATCTTTGGAATTTAATTAATTACTCAGTTAATAAATAGAATTTCGAAATTCTGAAGCTCAGGTGCATCAGGAGAGATATTGGGCTACTCTCATAAAAATTTTGAGCTTCGTACGTCCCATAGATTTTGCTAGCCATCGCAGACACACACACACACACACACACACACACACACACACACGCAGACAGAGCGATTTGTTATTTTATTAGTATAGATGAAAATAAAAAGTTTTGGTCAGAGGCACAGAATGTTAGCCAGCCAAGTTGGGATAAGAAGGTAGTTTTTTAAACAGGGCGCTATTTCAAAACATTCGTAAGGAGCCGAGGAGGTGGCAAAGTCTTTTGTGAGGAAGTAAGCAAATATTTATTTAAGTATACATCTTAACTATATTTAAATTTCTGCTAATAAATAAAAATTATCTATATACTAATAAAATAACAAATCGCTCTGTCTGTCTGCGTGTGTGTGTGTCTCTGTGATGGCTAGCAAAATCTATGGGACGTACGAAGCTCGAAATTTTTATGAGAGTAGCCCCATATCTCTCCTGATGCACCTGAAGCTCAGAATTTCAAAATTCTATTTATTAACTGAGTAATTAATGAAATTCCAAAGCTCACTCTCATAAAAATTGCCTTTTTTTCGCTTTTTCCCCCTTTTATTTTCTTATGGTTGGTTGGTTGCATAAAGATTTTTTAGAAGTAATCAGATAAGCCGGTGTAACAATGACATTGGAGTATTTGATGTTTCAAGACGATGACCATGGAGGAATGAGGTAGGTGGAGGTGAAGTAAGTCTGAAAAAAGGTTTGTAATATGAAACCATTTATTGCTCAAATTTTAATGTTTCAATCAAAAGGACATGGAAGGGATTTTGTATTATAAGACGAATTGAAAGAAATGATTTACAACTAAAGCATATTTTAAGAAGAAATAGCAAATTTTTAAAATTGTCTTTGTTCTATTATTATTTATTAAAATAAATGTTCTCCTTTAAAATAAAAGAAATTGGAAAATTAGAAATAATTAAATGTCAAATTGAAACTAACTAAGATATTGAAGACATTTTAAATATAATTTAAATTCTCATTTTCGATAATATTAATGATACATATATTTTTTTAATCTCAGAAATGTTTTTTATCACAAAGTTGAAAAGTACTTATGCATTCGGTTTGTTTGTCCGTCTGTTCATACTGTAAATCCCGTAAATATACTCAATTGATAAAGCTTATTTAGGATCACTAAAGCATGTTTGGTACTGCATATGAAATATGTTCGAATATTGGTTCATTTACAGAGACACTCAAAAGAAATCGATTACATTACGGTATATGCGGGAAAATTGTTTGACAAGTATTTTAATGAGATCACGCTATTTCAAATGTATTGAACCGGCTATAAATCGCCTGCTTTCACTACGATTAAATTAAACACACAAATCATAGCCATTTTTATTGATTTACCGGGACACACAAAAGAATTCAGCTACAGTACTGTATTTGCGTAATAATTGCTGGAGAGTACGTTGTAAAATTTGGTATATACTTTTAAATTAAATTAGTTTTTTGCATAATACTCTTTGTATATAAAATCTATATTTGATATATAGGGCTGCACAAAAATTAGTTGCATACCATTTTCTTTATTAGAAGAAATTGCTGAAGGCTAATTTTCAGAAGTATATGTACCACTTAAATGAATTATATTTTGAAATGCATATTGCATTACAAATCTCTATATCATATACAGGGTTCCTAAAAAATCGGATAATTTTCCGAATGTAAATGGGAACAGCTGAAATTCGGTTTTGAAATGCTTTATATATCAAATAAACTGTAAACGGAAAATATTCGGATGTTTCTAAAGATAAAGGAGCATTGGCGAGTTGGAAGCGGTTATCGAGTATTTTTACATAGTGATTATAGTAAATTATCGTAAGTTAAGAAACACATGTCTTTTTAGCACTTTCCAAGAAAACTGAAAAGTGCTTATGCATTTGGTTTGTCGGTCCGTCTGTTCACGCTTTAACTCCCGCGTTTGGTGACCCTAAATAAGCCTTATCAATTGCATGAAAATCCTACTATATTTATAGTCGGATTTTCATGCAATTGATAAGGCTTATTTAGGGTCACCAAAGCATGTTTGGTATTCCATATGAAGTATGTATGACTAATGATTCATTTAAAGGGACATTCAAAAGAGTTCGATTACATTATGATATATGGATAAAAATCGTTTGGAGCATACTTTAATGACATTCCGCTATTTCTAATGTATTCAAACTAATATGAATAAATTAATTTAACTACGGTTACGTTAAAACAGAGCATTTACAGCATTTTAAAATAAATTTATAGGGACACACAAAAGAAATGGTTACAATACTGTCTTTGCTTAATAATTGCTGGAGAGTACGTTTTGAAATTCGGTATACGCTTTTAAATGAATTTACTTTTTTTTCCACATTACACTTTACATATAAATTCTATACATCATATACAGGGCAGCACAAATGTATTTGCCTACCATTCTCCTCATTAGAGGATATTGCAGAAGGGGAATTTTCAATTGAAATATGCGTATCTCTTAAATGAATTAAGTTTTGGAATGCATGTTGTTAATATGTACCTATCGATGTATCATATACAGGGCTACTAAAATTTTCGGATCATTTTCCGAATGCAGATGGAAACAGCTGAAATTTGTTTTTAAAATGCTTAATATATTTTCACATGGTGAAATGAGACGCAATATCTTGATTTTTTAAACGGTGCAGTTTTTTACATTATTCTGAATGTATTGGATAGTGTTACATAATCTGTACTTGATGCATGATTTTTTATTTTTAAACACATTTTTTCATTCTTTTTTTTTTCGCTTTTAAATACTAAAAATTGTTCCGAGTTTAACGCACACCTGCCATACAGTGCTGCAGGTAGTGGGAATCTGTGTAGGATATTTGCACAGAACATATTTCATCCTTAATTTATAAGTAGTGGTTATTACCGAACAATAATTTCACTAAATTTCTTAAATTCTTATTGGATTTTCCCGCCCTCTCGACTAATATATGTACGAATAAGCTTATTACTGGAATTTCCTTCGGATATAGGTTTATTAAGGAATTAGTGAGCTCCTGGAGGTGAAAAGTAGAACTAAAATATTTTACAGAGCATGCAGCAGAAGTGTAGGAGATTCTTATTGATTAATATTGGACTCTTAATTGCGTGGTGGTTATCATTATTTCTGAATAGAAATTTCAACAAATTTCATAAATTGCTATTTGTATTCCCATCCCGTTGGGTAATATATCTAAGGAAAGAATGAAAATCGAATTATCGATCGGATTTAGGTTTGTTTACGAAAAAATGCCTTTTCTGGTGATGGAAAGTGAAACTGTAGCACTCTGCAAATCGTGCATTGCATGCTTATTATATCCAACCGCAGGTGGCGGTGATTCATATCAGATTTTCGTACAAAACATACTGCGTCCCGTAGTGGTGAAAAGTGGATCTAAAGTACTTTGCAACTAGAGTTGCAAAAAGTCGGTTTATTCTTGGGTTTATTTCCAATAGACCAGGTTTATTCCCAGGTTTATTCCCAAAAAACCGAATTATTCCAAAAAATCCCGGGTTTTTTCCAGGTTTATTCCTAAAAACCCGGTTTATTCCCGGGTTTAAACCGGGTTTTTTCTAGCCTTTGCAACGCTATTTGCAACACGTACGCGGTTAGAACTGTTAGTTTATAGTTAGTGTTAATTTTAATTAATTTAGAATTTGGCTACGGTTAGGTAACAGTTAGTTTACATTTGGGTTATAGATAGGTTGCAATTATATTTCGGTTAGTCTTACGTTATATTTAAATTCCGGTTACGTTATAGTTAGGTTATGATTAAGTTAAAGTTAGGTTAAGGTAAGTTGCAATTAGGTTGCGATCAGAAAATTGATAAGTTATGATAAGGTGACGGTTAGGTTACATTTATGATATATTTAAGTTTGGCTTAGGTTAAGTTGCAGTTAGGTTACAGATAGGTTGCGATTACAGTACAATTAGGTTAGGGTTAGGATTTTATCCACAGGTTGAATATCACACATATTTTGATTGAAATATACTTAATTTTGTTCTATGGTTCTGAAACTACATTACTATATATTAACCTTTTACCTAATCATTGATTATCGATTTTAATTAAGGTATAGTCGGATCTAGGTGAGATATAATTTGTTTACACTTAGGATTTCGAGGTGAAAAAAAAACAAAAATTTACGTGACTGAACAGTGATATTTACGGATAAAATCAGCATTTTAACACGAAAATTGCGCAATTGTTGAACACATACTTCCTCCTCCGTTTCCCATTGAAGTCGTTTTAAATATTTGTTACTCTAAATTCAGTTGTTTATTTTTTTAAACCGATTTTTATCACAGTCAGTGGCCACGTATTTCGAATTAGAGATAAAATCACAAATTTCAGGTTCGTTTGATATTATTATCACGGACCCGGGCAACGCCGGGCGGGTCAGCTAGTACTTAATAAAAACTAATATACTTAATAAAAATTATACTAATAAAAATTATAATTAATAATTGGTTACTTTTTATTATTACTTATTTTAAGTTAATTTCTTAAAAAAAAATAAAATAAAAATAATAAGTAATTTATTTCAATTAATTTCAATGAGAAATATTAAATAACTTAAAGATGCGTACATTCAAAAATTAAATTTTCATTATTGAATCTGTTCTCTATCATGAATTACATTGTTAATTAATTGCTAATCAATGATTATGATTACTGATTGTCATAAAGTAATAAAAGTAGCAATATTATTTATGTTTTGTTTTTGTTTGAAACTTATGCACTGACATTCATACATATTTTATGTATGTTTGTTAGAAACGTGGCTTTACATACGCATAATTTACTAATGTATATTTATTTATGTATTCATAACTTAAAAATTTTTTAGCATTTTCGTTTTCGTTTACGGCTGAAAATAGGAAGGTTGCCGAAATTAAGTTTCGGTCTTAAAAACCTGTTTCAATCGATTCTTATTTTATTATAGTTTGGGAATTTGCCCCCCCCCCTGTCGGGGATATTATGCCATCCCCCCCCCCCCCCCGTCGGGCAAATTCTGGCGCCGCCCTTGGTCAAAACTGAAAGTAGGAAATAATACAAGTAACATTTTCAATAATTCTTAATTAATAATCCATAATTAAAAAATAGTGTCATTTCTAATATTTCAATTTGATTAATATATATATATATATATATTTTTTTTTTTTACCTATACAAGATGAAAGTGTTGTGACAAAACAGACATGGAATTTTTATTTAGAAAACCTAACACTTTGAAAATCTTATATAATATTTTCTACAATTAAAAAAAAAAAATGTACTCAAGCAGACGATAGTAAATAAAAGTTGTGCATAAAATTTAAAAACAAATTTTCGTTTTGAAAAATTTTAGTTATATTGCCCAGAATTTAATAATAAAATTTCTTAATAAGGAAAGAGAAGGGAAAAAAATCTATTTTTTTAATAGAATTAGGGGAAATAATAATAATAAATTCCTGCACAAATATCTTTAATCCATAATTAAATGATAAAGGCATTTGATTGTTTGCATTCTGTTTTAATTTGATAAAATCGGTTTTACTCCAGAGCTGATCCATGACGTAATAAATATGGCAACCCGGTCGAGACATCTGACAACCCTGCATTAAGGCTAGCAATCTAGGGAGAAAGACAGAGAGAGGGTGATTGTGATGCTAGCGCCGTTGGATTTTCCGTTCTGTGCAACATGGCATCTCGTGTGATAAAACTCTGTGAGATTTGTGATCAGCTCAGGTGATTCTAGGACGAACTATGGCCTCAAGGAAGAACCCAGGGATCTCGAGAGGATATATATTTGTTTTCAAAAGCTAAGGTAAGTGACCTAGTACTTATCACATTTGACCAGATCCGGAAATATTTTCTTGGCTTCATTCCAAACACCTGTGGTGCACTGCATGGGGTATTAATTTCTTTTGAAATGAGCATGAGACTGATTGTTTTCCATTTATTTATTTATTTATTTTTAATGCATGTATTTTTAAAATAGATACCACAAATTGTTATTAAAAAAAAATAGGAAAAGTAAAATGGCCTAAATTTAAATAAATGATAATTATTTATATTTTTGTTGAAGAGAGGAGAGCAGGAAAATCAAAAACAGAAAAGCCTATAAGATTCACAAAGAAGCTTCATATTTAGACATAATTTTTATATTAAGGAGATATAGATTTTTACACAATATATTGTAAAAAAAATTCTTTGAGACTTTGTGTAAAAATTTGAATTTTCAATTAATTTTGTAATTTTGTAATAACAGAAGAGGGCATAAAATTTGAGGGCATGAGAGTTGTTGTTTTCCATTTTTTTTTAATGCATGCATTTTTAAAATAGATACCACAAAAACTTATTAAAGAAATTAAAGGAAAGGTAAAATGTCCTAAATTTAAATAAATGATAATTATTTATATTTTTGTTGAAGAGAAGAGAAACTCAAAAACAGAAAAGCATATAAGATACATAAAGAAGCTTCATACTTAAATAATTTTTATACTAAGAAGATATAGATTTTTACGTACTATATAGCAGAGAAAAAATATTTTGAAAATCTGTAAAATAATTTAAATTTTCAATTAATTTTGTAATTTTGTAATATCAGAAGTGGGCATAAAACTTCAATTTATGAATATATTTATTAAAAAGATAGCTTTTTTTAGTGTAGGTAAAATATCCCAAATCTGCATAAAATAAAATTATTTATATTTTTATTAAAGAGAGAGATAAGGAATCTGAAAAACAGAAAATCATATGAGATACACCAAGAAAATTCATATTTAAATTTACACATGTTTTATATTAAGGACATATAGATTTTTACGTATTATATTGCAGAAGAAAAATTCTTTGAGACTCTGTTAATAATTTTAATTTTCAATTAATTTTGTAATTTTGTAATATCAGAAGTGGACATAAAATGTTATTTTTAGAATATATTTACTAAAAATACAGCCCTTTTTAATTTTAATTTATTTATAAATTATGAAGGTCAAGTATCCCAAATTCACATAAAATATACTTATTTATATTTTTGTTGAAGAGAGAGAGATAAGGAAACTCAAAAACAGAAAATTGTATAAGATACATATATAAGTTTCGTTTTTAGACAAACATACTATATTAAGGAGGTATGGATTTTTAGATATTATAATGCAGAAAAATCCCTCTGTGGCTGTGTGAAATAATTTTAATTTTGTATTAATTTCGTAATATAAGAAGAGATTTATAAAATCCCTTTTTTTTAATATATTTATAAATTAGATAGTATGAGGGGTTTAAAAAACATTTGTTTAAATGATAAATTGAAAAAAAAGTATTTAAAATTTAAATATATTATTATGTGTTATGATCTTGATGAAAAGAGGAGGAAAAAAATCTGTTTAGATACCACAAAAATGCTTGTATGTGTATGTTTTATATTAGGTCGGAAAAATATTTTTTTGCATAAATTTTATATGAAAATGCACAGCAGAAAACTCGGTTGTAGTGAGAGAAGTTTGAATACAGTGAGAAAAAATTTTGCAAATCCCCCCAAAAATGAGAAATTTTAAGAATTTTTGTATTTTTTAAAGCAAAATGTCGATTGAAGTTTGCTCTGTACTTTAATATAATTGCATGAGACATTGTGAAGAAATCAAGATTTATGCAATCATTTCTCTTAAGCGATGTAACATGTGTGTATATACCGGGTGTCCAGTAAATGACTGACCCATTTTGAATGTAAATAACAAAAAAACTGTTTGAGATAAAAATCCGCGGCTTGCTGTATTGTTATTAGAATATAAATAAATTTTAAAATATGCACTTTGTTAATGTAATATAATAATATTTAAAATAATATCTCAGTCTCAAGACTGAGGAGGGGAAATATAATACAGATGGTTCAATCACAAATATTATTTTAAATCACTTTCCAACCAACGTACCCTATTTTTGAAGCTGATTCGAGAGTCGATTCAACATATAGATTCAGATTCGACAACATATAGATTCAGGTTCAGCCGAAAATCTCACATTTATGGAAATTAGAATCATGTCTGTATTCAAACAGCCTGTTACCGCCAGCGCGATATTTTTTTCCGAAATTTAAACTATATTAACAAAGTACATGTTTAAAAATTTATTGATTTTCTAATAACAAAGCGCAAACCGCGCATTATTATCTCAAACCGTTTATTTGTTATTTAAGTTCAAAATGGGTCAGTTATTTACTGGACACCCGGTATCTATACGTGTATATAGTTATAGATACACGCAAAACCTCTTTCTCTCTTCTCTCTCTATATATACATATAACCATTAGCTCTAAAATAATACAGTGGAACCTGCTAAAGTGACCACCTTGGTAAAGTGACTACTTGGCTAAAGTGACCGCTTTTGGGAAATTTTACTTGTGTTCATATAAAATAATATGAGAATTGTCCAGTAATGTATCCACCCTAATGTGTCTACCCGTGTAAAGTGACCAGTTAGCCTGTTTTTGTCAATGTTATTTGAACCTGTAAAATGTGACCATCCATTTTTCTGCATGCTGAAATTTTTCAAACTAAAACTCTAAGGTGGTCATTTTCTGAAGTTTTATTTTGATCCATTAAAAAAAGTACAGGAATTTAGCTCTTATAGTTACTATTTTCTCAGAGTATAAAGAGGACGATTTGTCTCTTATTGTAATGATATCTACAGTTGTCTAAGGTGATTTTTACCTGAAAGTTTATTTCGCCAGTCATAGAAACACTAACTTTATGCAATTACGATGAAAATAAAAATGTGTATAAATTACAGAGTACTTTGTCGGTATGAGTTATTTAAATCAATTACTACGGAATTTCAACTGTATTCAAAAGAAATAATATGAGTTTTAAGTAAATTATCCTTTATGCCGCATATTTTAAATCAGATATTATTGTTAATTCATCAGTTCATTACTTAATAAAGTGCATTTTTTCTTATTTATGTTTTATTTTTTGAGATGACAATATTTTAATGTACCATTTTGAAAGACACTTCATAAATTGACCACTTCTAAAGAGTGACCATTTTAGCCTGTCCCAAAGGTGGTCACTTAAGACAGGTTCCACTGTATATAAACAATTAAATTTACTACAAATTACCACATTGAAACATGGAAAAATAAATTAAAAGGAATATAATTGAATTTTGTAGAACCAAAGTAGAATATTCAGACCCACAAATATTTTGGAACCACAAATAAAGTGTATGGTTTGATCTTCGTATTACCCATTAAAAAGCAAAATAATTCGAATTTGGGGCTACCAACACACATAAAACCAAAATAAAATGGAGAAAAAAAAATCATAAAAAACATTATTAAATTGGATAGAAAAGGGGAAAAAAATACACCAGACCCTATATCTTCTCCTAAAATGATGTAGTAAAAAATAAACTATTATGATTATAAAATAATTAAATGCATTATATATCTATTGGAAGATGCCTTAAGCATATACTCCCAGTAGATATATAAGTAAAATTTAAATTATTTATTTAATGATAAACATTATTAAATATAATTAGTAATTGATTTATTAAACATTAAAAATATGTAAAATTTAATATGAATGAAACATTATGATGATTTCTGAAATTAATAGTACCATATTACGCAATTTCGATGATTGAATCATTGTAATTACTGAATAAGTAAATAATCTATATTTATATAAAATAGTTTGTCCTAACTGACTGATAATCAACGCACAGACCAAACTACTGAATTTAGAAGCATGAAAATTGGGAAAAATATACTTCTTTTGATGTACGGTGCACTAAAATGATATTTTTGACCCCCCCCTAAGAGGGGAGCAAACGGGGAGAGGTTCAAAGATTATAAAACATCTTGATATATCTCGGCCAACTTTATAGGTAAGAGCGTGAAATTTCAGAATATAAATCTACTAAATAAATAATTAAACACATATTTCAGCAATTTTACAAATTCCATCCCTAAAGGGATCAAAAAAAGGTTTAAAATGTTTAAATCATTTGGCACATCTCAGCAGCCGTTTTAGGTAGGAGCGTGAAATGGTAGAAAATAAATCTACTAAAAAAATAATTAGACATGAGATTCAGCAATTTCAAAATTTCAAAACCTGAGGTGGGGGAGGGGGTAAAGTTGGGCAGTTGAAATATTCTAACTTTTTTTCGACCCTTCATGTGATATATCATCTTAAAGCTCTAACTCTTTAGACTGTAATATTTCTGTAATAGACTGTAATATTTCTTCCCCTGTCCCCAACCCCCCCTCCCTATTTGAGGACAATTTTTGAACTTTTTGAAATTGCAGTGTTTTATCATTTGAAATCAGATATTTTTACGGAGCCCTTCGATAAATATTATTTATAGTACATGAAAATTTTGCATACAGAGAGGGGGGATGTTTCCATGGGTCATGATGGTTAAAACCCTGCGGTGCAGTTTTTCAACTTTTACTGACACCCCTCATGTGACATCTCATTGGAAAGCTCTGTGACTACTATTTCATATTATACATATATCAAGTTCTTCTCTCCACTTTGACCTCATTAGGAAGAGTCATTTTTCTCAATTTAGCCGACATACTTCATATAATATATCGTTGATAAGCCATGTGACCACTTATTTATATTATGCACTGCCCTTGCCTCTCCCCCCATTTAGCCCTATCTAAGGGTAAGTTTAATGCATTCCAGCAAAACGTCTAATAATGGGATAATTACAAAACTGATCTTAAATGACATAAGAAAAAACAACAAAAAATATTGATCTTATTTAACATCCTTTTAGTTCCTGATTTTGCCACAAGGGGCAGGGTTGGTAAAAAACCGGGTTTTTTTGAAAAAAAAAACAAACAAAAACCATGGTTTTTTTTTTTTGGTTTAAACCGAGTTTTTTTAAACATGTTTTCCTGTTACATATACATGCATATTTATGAACAAAAATAAATATTCTTGAATATATAAGTAATAATTTGATTTAAAAGTAATTCTAATCAATATAATTATTTAATATACAATCAATTATGTAGAAAATTGAAATTCTTTAAAATCTAAACATTTTTAGAAAAAGCTGTGTCTTATATTTCATAAATAAAATGTGCTACATAATGAAACATTGATACCTTGAAAATCTTAATGAACAATCTTTTGATTACTAGCACTATAAATAAATATATGATATAGATTCATATATAAAACTTCATATACATTATTTTCAAATGGTTATTCAAAATAATTAATTTGAAATACTTGTTATATGTGATGTCTGATTTTTTTGTTAGAAGACTGCATGAATTAATTATCTTTTATTGAAAAATGAAGCTTTTTATAAAGAATTTTTGGAAGGATTTGAATTTAGCAGTAGAGTCTTTACACACTTCAAGCATTGTGTTTTCTAAAACTACCAGTTAAATATATATATATATATATATAGATGACTGTTAAATAAACAAAAATATCTATTTAACAGCTTTTTAGACCATTGAAAAACATTGATGTTAAAATATACAGTAGCTTTATAAATGCTGTCATCTACCAAAGAATTTAAACAGCCATCGGACTGCATGGTCTATTATAACACTTAGTATTTTTAAACGTCTAAACTAAAAATTGCATTTTTTTAGGCATTTTTATGAGACTTTTTTTCTATTACGTCTCAACCAAACCTTGTCTTGCCCCCCCCCTTCCCCCCTTTCTGTCAATTTTCTCAACTGATCTAAGTTAAGAAAATTGACAGAATGGTTTGGTTATGCAATAGAAGATTTAAATATATCTTTTGCATATTTTAGTTAAATGTAAACAGGTGCTTTACTAGTGCCTAATTTTTCAATGTCTTCTTATTCGACTTCATATCTTGAGTTTTTTTTTTTATTCTTAAAAAATAATCCCTCCAATCAAGAAAAATTTTTTTTAGAGCTTGACTGAAATTTTAAAGATCATTTATGTCATTATCTGTACATCTGCGTTTCTCAAAGGAAAATATTTTTTAAAGCTAAATATTGCATATTTTTCATCTATTTTATTTTTGCTAAATTTACATGATTTAAGTGTTTTCTGTAGAGTTTCAGATACGTTCATCAGTGCATGAAATATGCATTCTACATGTATACTAACATGACCTTGACTAGACTCACTATGTTTTATGGTGACTATTGAGATAAGACTTAAAAATAGAAATTACTTTCATCCAACAATTTGAAACACTTAAATTACAAAAATGAGAAAATATTAGATTTGTTCTAAAAAACCAATTGGTTTGAACTGTGCCAACCTAGCTGGTAAAAGAATAAAATTATAATGCAAAAAACCCAATCCCAATGTAAGAATGCAAGAAAAACAAAGGCTTGTTAAAATCACTAATCACAGAGCAAATAAAAAGCTCATTGCCAATTATTCAATAGCATACATAACAAAAAGAATTTCTGAAATGATGAAATCCTTAGTTAATCTTAACTAATCAAGCAATTTAAATAGTAAAAGTGCATTTTTAACTCGAGTCTGCCCTTCTGGCTATATATATATATATATATGTTTTAGAAATAATGGCTATATATATATATATACACATATAGGCCTTAAAAAAGAAAAAGAAAGAAAGAAAACTGATTAGTCTTTTCTAACCAGCTAATTTTAGAAAAATTAGTTATTCTGCCATATAGATTTACAGCTTACAAGAAAAGTTGAGTTGATTAAAATTTTTTGTCCTTTTAGAAACTTATTAATTCATCATTTTTCTACAGCTTTGCTTGTAGCTTCTTCATAATTTGGATTTTGCATTTTTCAATAATGTGTAAAATAAAACATTTGGGCAAAACAATAAAAAAACCACTTGGTTTAAACCATGGTTTTAACCACGGTTTAAACCAACTTGGTTTAAACCGTTATATTTTTAGCAATTTAGCTGTTAATTGCCAAAAAATTCTAATTTTTGATATTTAAACCCCTTTATTATTTTATACTTACTCGCGCCTGACTACTTTTTGCAATCAGGGGAAGGAGTCACATCACATTTTCCCTATTGTGGCTCCATTATAGCCTCCTTTTGGTTTATGGTTTATTGTTTTTTAATTCTGGTTGGTTGTTTTTTGTTTTAATGTATTTACTAAATCCACTTCATAAACATGTAAAAACAATGATTTTTATGAACGATTGTAGAACATTTCGATTGTAGATTCCCGGGTGTATCAATGACTGTATCGATTGTGTTTTTTATAACTTTTTTTTTTCGATTAATAAATTTTCGAGAATCATCCGGTACATCATTAGCCATATCCTGGAAGAAACTTTTAGGTAGAAGGGCAAAATTGAAGATAACAAATCTTTCAAAAAAATAGTAAGCCTTTTTTTCATCGATTTTAGAAATTCCCTTGAAATATAGTTTATTTGAATGTAATGTGATTAAAGGTACGTTTAATTTTTAAAGGTATATTTGGCTAAATAGTCGTTTTTTGAGCCGTAAGGTATATAGATATATATTTTTTTAAACATGCTCTGACAAGTACAATCGTGGGAAAGAAGTAAACACCTTTACTAACTCTTAAAAAAACATCTAGATGAAAATTACTAGTACCAAACGATTGGAAATTAAGTCTACTTTTAAATAATGTACATAAAATTTGCTTAGGAGATAATCTATATATTAAAACAAATCCAAACTTTATTTTTGTAATAGCAGTATCCAATTCTTTCAGCATAAATGAACTCCACACCTTTCAAATAGCCTAAAATCGTACGATAAGTTTCCGAAAAATTAATTATTTTAAAACGAGCACATTTAGAGGGCTGTATCCAAATTGTAGATAAAAAATTAATTGTTGACTGAGAGAGTCCCCTTCTTGATCAAGGTATCTTAAGTGTTACTCAAACAGTCATTGAAAATTGCTAGATTACAAGATAGCATAAGCAGTTTCAAAATATCTAGTCTCTTCTATCGTAGAGAGTCCCTTAAACCATTCAAATATAAGTAGTATGTGCAATATGGTGCATTCTATATCGACACTAATCAATAGATTATGGATACAGTTCCTCATCTTTTTGCATAATTTTGGAAACAAGGGATTTTGAACTTATTCTATCGATGATAATTTTCAGAATTTTCAAGCTATGTTTTTGAGATTTTCACAAAACTTGTACTATACATTTAGCTAATACACTGTGCAAATTTTATTTTGATTGCTTTCACGCATGCGTAGTGAAAAACTATTTAGTAAATCTGCTCAATATTCATAAAATTATTATTATTATTTAGTTATGATTCCAGGGTATTATGTACAATGCTGTTTGTCATGTTTTCTAAAAGAATTTAAAAAATAAGAAATAAAAATTTATGACAGAACGCAGTTTTTACCTTGTTTTTAACATTAAATATATAATATGAACTTTAACATGTTCAGGTTTACTTAAAAGACGATTAAAATAATGAAATAGAGGTGTTAATATTAATTACTTACCCATCATACGTAGTATAGGGTAAGTCTTGCAATCGTTTTGAAAATCGAAAAATTTTTTTTGACGGATTTGCACGTTTTAGATAGTGGAGATTCCGAAAAACATATTTTTAGAAATTTTTTTTTTGCCGTCTGTCTGTCTGTCTGTCCGTCTGTCTGTCTGTCTGTAAACGCTCTATCTCCCGAACAAATTGAGATAGAGACTTGAAATTTTGTATGTAGTTAGTATGTAAGAATGGGACGAAGCCTATTTAATATCAGCAACCTCGATTATCCGGAACTATTTTTTTCGGACTCTCGAAAAATTCGTTCTGATGAAAGGTATATAAAAATTTTAGTTCTAAGGAATGGACGTAAAAGGCAATAAAACAACACACATTTTGCATATAGAAAGAAGTCAATCGGATTATTAGTTGCCGAGATATTTGTAATCCTGTTTTCCACATTCTTCAATTTTTCATGACCCTGTATTTCATTCAAATTTCAATTCAGCGGTATATTTTAATTAAAAACGAGACGCTTAATCCGACGCAGTTAATTGTTAGTTAATAGAGTTATTATTTTTGGAGTTATAAGGATGTTTCTTTTACGCAGTTCGGTACTACTTGAGTAGTTTGGCGTTTTATATAATTTGTCGAAATCGGTAAGCAGCAGTTCTTTAATAGAGCATTGCTATGCATATTAACAGTATTTAAATTTTGTTTATGAATTGCAATGCATTGTATAAATAGTTTTCACATGTTTTATTTTCATATACATATCCATGATGGGTAATTATTACGGTGGCCCCCAACGACTAGTTTTATTTAAAACATCTTAATAATTTCAAGCCTTAATAAGACTGTTCCTCAGAGAATATTACTTATACAAATACATGATTTCGTTTTAAAAAAATTTGATTTGTTTTTCATGAAGTTTTTTGTTTTGTTTTTCGTTTCGTTTTGTCGTTTTCGAAATTTCAAAACGAAATCATATACTTGTATAAATAATGTTCGCTGAGAAAGAGAATTATTAAGGCTTGAAAGTACTATGATGTTTTAAGTAAAATTAATATTAACACCTCTATTTGATTATTTTTATCGCCTTTTAAATAAATTGGAACATTTTAAAGAACATTTTTTATATTAAGAACTCTGAAAATTATTAGTAAAATACTTGACAAAATTTGGGACTGTTTTTAAAAAAAATCTTTTGTTTCTCTACAAGTATACATGCTATCCACGTAAAAATGAACACATTATTATGTTTTCATATTCTACAGTTTAAATGCTTTTGCTAAATTAGTTTTGACAGGATAACCCAAAATATATTCGTCCTTTTTTAATTTGTTGACGGTTGTCTATGGGGTTTCGGGAAAATATATTTACGGAAATATATGACTATTATGTTTGTATTATATATGTAGTATTATGTTTACAAACTTAGAGTTTCAGGATAATTCCTCAAGTATTTTCTTTGATATTCTTCAACGTCTAAAATCGCAAGAGGCTGGTCACCTTTGGCCATATAATGTGCATATACATTCATATATATATATATATATATATATATATATATATATAACTATTTTTTTTATAGAAACGATAACTTCCATAAAGCTGCAAAAATCTCTTTCAAACTCAAACATAAAATCAAGAAGGGGAAAATCTCAGTCAAGTTCGTTAATGGCAAAATCGGACCAGGAGAGGAGGAGAGGAGAGGGGAGAATGGGAAGGGTTTTTTTAAAACTGAAAAAAATAATAATCCATACTTTTTAATTATACTACATATCAAATCAGTTTTATTTCTAGGAAAAGTGCCAAAAATTTATGTATCACAGATTTTTGATAAAATTATGAATGGGCTCAAAGGCGTAAAAAATATCATTTTAGGGAGAGAAAAATTCATAACTTCGTCAATTTTCAAGCTATCAAATTTACTTAGATTTCTTATAAATTTTCTTAATATTATTTGCAACTTTCATATTGACAAGTTTTGGTAGGATCTACTCATACCACAACAAAAATTAAAAAAGAAAAAGAGGGCTGGCGGCGGGAGGTTTGAAGAAGAAAAAATTTATAACTTCGTCAATTTAGAACATATACAAATCGCTTGAACTTATTGCACATCTTCTTAATGTTATCTACAACTTTTGCATAGACAATTTTGATTGACCCCCCCCCCCCAAAAAAAAAGGTATTAAGGTTTTACTGAAATACAAACTGTTTATTTTGTGACTTATTTTTAAATTCATTTTTGCTCTCAAAAGCATCCAATCTACAGGTGGTGCTATGCAGAAACCATATAATATGCCGTAAGGGTCAAGTTTCTGATAAAAAACAGAAGTATTTCAAAAAATACTGTCAAAGTGAACACTTGACAGCGAACCGAATTCCATAAGCGATAGTGCTGGAAATGAAAAGAATAGTCATACTGAGAAGATAAGTCTTTGTAAATTAAACACTAATTTATTAATTGAAAAATAAAAACAAAAGCCGTTTAAAAATCTCTTCAAAAAATCCCATCCGCAAAATTCACGCTATAATTTTTAAAAATGAATCTGAAATTGTGTCAGAAAATTTTTCTTGATGTTGAGACCGGAAAAATATTTCTTTTGATTACCGACTTAACACGATTCTGATAAAACCAACTCTTACAGAAAAAGGAAATTAAAAACTCGTCGATAAAAGACTGTATTTATCTCTAATTTTGATTTTTAGTTTTAGTTGATGAAATTAATACTTAACTTCGAAATCTACCTTGGCAGTAAACTGAGCCAGAAGGGATATTTCATATTTATATTAACTTTTGTTTATATAGCAGAGATACATTACAAAGATATTGTTAAAATTTTTTAAAAGATTATACGTTTTACTACTAGAGAGGGGAATGCTCGAAAAAAAAAAACCCGGAAAAGTTGGAAAAAAAACGGTTTTTTCAGTTTTTTTTTTTTTTTTTCGAAGGCTTATTTTTCAATTTTTCCAAACTGGAAAAATTTAAATTTCATTTGTAAAATAATATATTGAAAATTTTGTAATAGCTACATTCTCATACTTTTAATTTGATTTAATTTTTATGTTGAGTGTCCCACATGAAAACTTTAATGCGGGTAATCTGATCTCTCAGCAGAAATCTGTTTGAGAAGACTTGAAAGGATACTTCACATATTTTTCTGGTATGAAACACAAGACCCTTCGCAAAATTTCTCTTGAAAAATAGACATTTCAGAAAAAAGTTTAATCTCCAAATTGAATCTTTTACAAATGCAGTGATTAAAGAAAAAAATTCTCATGCCATATAGCACCTGAATCTTATTTAGTTGTATATATGTATGAATAACCTTATTAAAATGTCTAAATAAGAACCTAAATATAGTAATAACTTCTAAATCATAAATTCTGATTCTATTTTGTATAAGTATATACAAGAAGTTCACAATTTCACAAAAACAGAATTACATGAAAAAAATCTAGATATATAATTAAATGCAACTTCTCTTTTTAAAAATTAATTCATGTGCAAAAATATTTCAATAATATGCCAATTAGTGGGAATGGTAAAATTAAAAATTAAACATAAAATTTCAAGCATACATTTATTACTTTCTTCTATCTTTACAAGAAGTAAGTATTGAATTCGTGAAAAATTTGACTTTCAGTTTTTGGTATATTTAAAAGTTTTAGAAGGTCCTGAACACGATTTGGTGTTTTTTGGAAAATATCTGTCACTCTGTGAGTCTGAAGGGTTATTTCAGATTAAAAATTTTATGGGCACTCTATTTCAAGAACTAATGCACTTAATTTCACAAAACTTTAGATTCAGTTACACCTTGACATAAACTCGAGATGTTTAGTTATTGGTGTATATCGCCCAACCGATGATGCTGCTATGCTACATTATTCATGATTTCCACAATAGTTCTATCTCAAGAACTAAAAGACGATTTTTCATCAAACTATAGATTCAGCCAGTTCCTGATATATATTAATGTTGTTCCGTTTTTGGTGTAAATTGCCCTATAGGTGGCATTAATATGCTGCATTTTTCAAGATTTCGTTACAGCTGATTAACTCAATGTTTTTCAATGTGTTGAATTTAAAACTGACCACCCACTTTACCTCCATAATATACAATAATGTTGCAAAACATGGACAGTTAGCATTAGAAAAGTACAACTGCGATGAAAAAAAAAATCCATATTTTATTACAAGTAAATACGATCCAAAATATACTTTCCTTCTTGATTAAACTTTGAATTTTAGTAGTTTTTAAAGCACAGTAGAAGTTTATCTCTGTATGTAACTGCTTTTGTTAATAATAGGCAGGCTTTGATTCTTTCTTTTTAGCTTGTAATATAAAGTGAAAATAATTTTCTTTTAATACAAATAAATGGAAAATAAAAAGAATATTGTCGAGTTAAACTGATGGCATTGAGCTCACAGGCTACGCATACTAATTTTACATTACAGCCTTATATTTTCAAGGGTTAATTCCGTTCGAAAAAAAAATATTCAGGAGGGGGGATCAGCTCCCACCTTTCCCCTTTTTATACTTAATCATTGAACCCTCTAAACTGATCAAGGACATGCTTTATCATATAAAAAATCCATATCCAAAATTTAGAGCAAATCGGAAAATTCTTAATAAAAACCCATTTATATAATTTAAGAAGAGTTATCCTTCTCTTTTATATATTTAACCATTAAACTTCCAAAACTATTCAGAGATTTGAACGAAATCTGACAATTCTGCGTGAAAAACCCATTTATATAAATTAAGGGGAGAGGCATTAGAACCCCCATTTCCCCTGTTTATATTTATCCAATGAACACCTAATACCAATCACGGAAGCACTTCATCAGAATGATCCTATGTGTAAATTTTGAACAAAAACTAATATTTCTGCATGAAAAACCCATTCATATCAATTAAGGGGAGGGGCATGAGCCCCCAGTTCCCCCTCTTATACATATCGAATGAACTCCAAAAACTAATCAGGGAAGCGCCTTATCAGGATATACCTATATACAAAATTTCAAGTGGATGGGATATTTTTATCATGAGTTATCGCGTTACGTAACGAACGTACGCACATACATACAGAACGGGCAGGCACATAAGCTCTCAGGCTATGATAGCCTGTGATCTAAAAATGTTTATTATTTAATATTCTCTAAGAAAATATAATTTATTTGGGAAAAACAATCATAAAAAATCTATTTTTCTAAATTTTCCATTTTTTTTTCGAAAAAAAAAAAAAAAAAAAAAAAAAAAAAAGTAAAAAAACCAGTTTTTTTTTTCACCACTTATATTTTTCCGGAAGATTTACATCTCTATTTATTACTAATTTTTGCGGGTTCGAACCTCGTGAATCCAAAAACTGCTATAAAAGAAAGTATCTATGTCATCATTAATGAACAGTTCGCTGGGTTTTGTCTTTCAGTGTCATCTGATATGAAATTATAATGGGTATGAGATTTGATTTTTACATGAGATTATCATCCGTATAAGAATTAATTTTCAAGAATGAGAGATAAAAAAAACTACATTCAAAACAAAAATAAAATAAGAGTATTGTTTTTTTTCCATTAAGAAATAATGCTTTATGCAATTATATTTTACACGTAATCAAAATAAACTCTATCACGATTTCAATAATGGCACTCTACAAGCTTTGTTATTTTTTTTTTTCGATTAATATAATAGAAATAAACTCATTTAAATTATTTCTTAGTATTTTTCACCCCTCAGAATTTTATCATTTAATATTAAAATAATTCACATTAAGAAAATGAAAGCATTAAAAAATTTTAGATTTTATTGTTGCATTAAAACTATAAACAATTATAAAATTCTAATGCTTTCACAAAAACACAATTGTGTTGCCATTATTTTGTAAATTATTAATGTAAGCTGTAAAATGCATTTTCATTTACAAAAAATGAAAAAAGTTATAAAAAACGAACACTATTATAAACAATGTAGTTGAAAGCAATTTTTTAATTTTTTTAGGTGGGTATATTTTTTTCCTTCATTATAGTAGGAAGGAAAAAAGAACGTATGTTAAAATTAATATAGCCTGTTATGGATTTTTAAAGAAATTAAGCAAATTCAATTATCTACTTAAAACGACAAAAAACTAAAATGCTTAGAAAATGTTATTAAAAACTCCATTTATATTCTCCGACAAAATAAACATATATGTTGTTTATACATTTAAAAATAATAACAATTTAAATTTTTTCACAATTATTTGTGACAAAATGCAAATTTTGACTGATAGGAACGTATGACTGAACTAGAGATGTAAATTTTCCGGTAAAATATAAGTGGTGGAAAAAAACTGGTTTTTTACCGGTGTTTTTCGGAAAAATTGGAAAAATTGATTTTTCATGACTGTTTCTCCCAAATAAATTATATTTTCTTAGAGAATATTAAATAATAAACATTTTTTCCCATTTATATGTATTAAATGAAAATTATTTTCATTTTATATTACAAAATAAAAAGAAAGTAGCAAAGCCTGCTTTTAAAAGTTTAGTTTTTTTTCCACAGCCTAAGAATTTTTTATTAAACGCTATTGTTTGTTATATCATATCTCTGTTGAAATGATTTTTCAGTTATATGTTCAACTACCAATTGACCTAATGTAAAAACCTGAGCCAAAATGTCTGCAGTTTGGAATGAAATAAATTATGCATTCCATTTACATAAGTATAGTTTTTAAGTAAATGATACTAGTTTAAAGAAATTATTGCAGTTTTGTCATTATTATGAATATCAGTATTAAAAAATTCCATTGTTTTTTTTTAAATATATATTTTTACACTATTACTTTTTTTCTTAGAATTATAATTTTATTTCCTTTATAAAATATGTTTAGTTTTGGTATAGCTTTCCAATCTCAACTCAAAAAAGTTTTGATTTAGTTTTATAATCTAAATTCAAACAAAACTAAGTTTTACTTTGGCTTACTCAGGTCTGCAACTAAAAAAAAGCGTAGGATTTATTGACAGTTAGATTTTTACTCACTGAAACCAGAAAAAAATATTTTTTTTTTTTAAGTTTAATTAAATGTAATTTTTTTCTTTTTACCCTGAAATCTGGTATTCTATTCTTGAGTAAGAAACCATATTCAATAATGTTTCCACATGGTAATTTTATATTTCTAAGAGTGGAACTCAAAAGTTATGAAAACAGAACACTACAAATAGAAAATGCTCACTATGTGAGGAATTAACAAAAGCAGTTACACACAGAGATAAACTTCTACTGTGCTTTAGAAAACTACAAAAATTCAAAGTTTAATCAAGAGGGAAAGTATAATTTGGAACATAGTTACTTGTAATAAAATATGTTTTTTTTTTTTTTTTTTTTTTTTTTTTTATCGCAGTTGTATTTTTCTAATGCAAACTGCCCGTGTTTTTGCAACATTACTGTTCGTTATGGAGGCAAAATGGAGGTCAATTTTAGATTCAACACCTTGAAAAAACATTCAATTAATGAGCTATAACGAAATCTTGAAAAATGCAGCATAGTAGTGCCACCTATAGGGCAATTTACACCAAAAACTAAACAACATTAATATATATCAGAAACTGTCTAAAGCTGTAGTTTGATTTAAAAGAAAAAACAGTCCTTGAGGTACAGCTATTGCGATAATCATGAATAATGCAGCATAGCAGCGTCATCTGTTGAGCAATTTACGCCAAAAAGTAATGAGCACGAAGTTATGTCAATGATTAACTTAATCTGAAATTTATAAAAATACATACATTAGTTTGAGATAGAACTATTGTGGAAATTATGAATAATGCAGCATAGCAGCGCCATCGGTTTGGCGATATACACTAATAACTAAACATCTTGAGTTTATAGCAAAGTGTAACTGAATCTAAAGTTTTGTGAAATTATGTGCATCAGTTCTTGAGGTAGAGTGCCCATAAAATTTGTCATATACAGACTCAGAGTGACAGATATTTTCCAAAAATCATCAAAACGTGTTCAGGACCTTCTAAAACTTTTAAATACACCAAAAACTGGAAGTCAAATTTTTCACGAATTCAATACTTACTTCTTGAAAAGATAGATTAAAGTAATAAATGCATACTTCAAAATTTTATGTTGAATTTTTAACTTTATCATTTCCATTAATTGGCATATTATTGCAATAATTTTACACATGAATTAATTTTTAAAAAGAGAAGTTGCATTTAATTACATATCTAGATTTTTTTTTTTTTTTCATGTAATCAAGTTTTTGTGAAATTGAACTTTTTGTATATACTTGTACAAAATATATTCAGAATTTTTGAATAAAAAATTACTACTATATTTAGGTTCCTATTTAGACATTTTTAATAAGGTTATTTACATACATATATGCAACTTAATAAGATTCAGCTGCTGTATGGCTTGAGATTTTTTTTTTTTCTTCAATCCCTGCACTTGCAAAAGATTCAATTTGTTGATTAAACTTTTTCTGAAATGTCTATTTTCAAGAGAAATTTTGCAAAGGGTCTTGTGTTTCAAACAAGAAAAAAATGTGAAGGATCCTTTCAAGTCTTCTCAAACAGATTTCTCTCAGAGATCAGATTACCCACATTAAAATTTTCATGTGAAACACTCAACATAAAAATAAGTAAAATAAAAAGTATGAGAATGTAGCTATTATAAAATTTTCACTATATTATTTCATAAATGAAATTTCAATTTTTCCAGTTCGGAAAAATTGAAAAATAAGCCTTCGGAAAAAAACGAAAAAAAACCGGGTTTTTTTTCTAATTTTTCCAGTTTTTTCCCGAGCATTCCCATATCTAGACTGAACTAATAATTGTAATATAGTATTTCCGAAAATTTCCATGCAAGCTTTAAGATCTGTTAAATCACATTAAAACAAATATTTTTGTATAGGAAACCAGAGGTCGCCGTCTAGTTATTCAGTCAAAAATACAAGGTATTTCACTCCACGTCAAACCAAAATTTTCGCTTATAAATTTAACGACAAATGAAAATGTTAACTTAATTTAATATTTGCTTAAAGTGATAAAAATACACTTAAAAGGCAAAAATATCTTTATTTACTCAAATTCAACATGTTTCATTTCTTTGATGGCGACATTCTCAAGAACTAAAATTATACAAATATTTTCGAAAAAATTTAAACTGAAAACTGGTAAACAAAAATCACTCAAACTCAAGCATAATTAAATTAACAGCAATATTAAACTGGTCGTTGTGGGCCACCGTAACACTTATCCATGAAGGATATGCATAATATAAAATAGAAAAATAAAACCTGTGTAAACTTTTAACAAAGTGCATTGAAATTCCAAAATTAAATTTAAACGTATATTGAAATATTTAAATGTTTTTAATACATAGTTATATTCTATTACTAAATTGCGAGTACTACTTGATTGTTCCGTCGATCAATTTCAACAAATTATATAAATCACCAAACTAATTTTAAAATTATACAAATTGTCATAATTTTTATTTTGAATAACGAAAGAACAAATAAATTAGTAAAAGATTAACAGAAATACAAATAAAACGTCGAATTAAAAATTCCTTGATGACGCAAAAAACAAGTGTAACGTATTTAATGTCTAGTGAATCTGACATTTACGATAAGCCATTACATGCATTTAATCCTATACTTTAGCGATAGTTTTTTGGTCGACGAGCTAATAACATATTATTGAATTGCGTAAGATACGTTTTATTTTGGAATTGTAATGCATTTTATAAATAGTTTATGCGAGTTTTATTTTCATATTTTATAGTAATCATATTCATGATGAGTAAGTATTACGGTGGCCCACAACGAGTATTTTTTCTTAAATATGTTTTACATTCCAGTGTCTGAAACGTGTAAAAACGTGATTTTTTTTCCTGTTTTTAAAACAATTACAAGACTAACCTAAACTAAGTATGATGGGTAATAGACCGAGAGGCGGCAGCATAGACAATCAACTCATCCAGATCACGGTTGAAATTCTAAAATTAGTTAAAACTCAATTCACATATTAATACGCAATCGGTCTGTCCATATCTTGGTGAAAAAACCCTGAAGACCCCGATTTAAGCAGTTGACTCGTATGTTTACCTTTGTGTTTTCATGTTTCTAGTCCTCCATGTTTTTAAACTTTCAGGTGCAGGAAAATACAATAGTAAATCTACGAGTCACAAGCTAAAATCGGTTTTTCATGTATTTGCTTTATATGCGAATCGAGTTTTAACTAAATATGGAATTTCATCCGCAAACTGGATGAGGTGATTGTCTGTGCTGCCGCCTCCCGGTCTATAAGTAAAGCGGATATTTGTGACCGTGATTTATTTTATGTTATTGTTTGGTTATTCTGTATAGAATCTCTTTCTAAATTATAGGAAGCTCCATGGTTGTTGAATCACTACATATGTTCTCACAGCGTAAGAAAATATCTCGGAAATTAACGTCAAATAATATCTTGATTGACAAAAAATCTATAAAGGTTCTTTTTTAAGATGTAGTTTTCTTGTTTTATTATTAGACTAATACTGGGATTTTTATAGCTAGTTACTAAAGGGTTCAATGAGGTATTGGAGGAGATTCAATTTTAAATTTTAAATTTATAATTTGCGAAAAATCCTGGAAGGCTAAAAATGAAAGACATTTCCGGATTCATCGGTTAAAAGCAGAGAAAAATCATAAAAATAAAGGACATTTTCGGATTCAGCGATTAAAAAGCAGAGAAAAATCATAAAAATAAAGGACATTTTCGGATTCAGCGGTAAAAAGTAGAGAAAATTCAATTATAAAAAGTTAAAAACACAACATAAACATCTGTTTTATAATATAAAATTTTCGCTAGGTTTTTTTTTTTTTCGACTTTAAAATTTACGATTTGCAATAAAAACTTAACGTGATGGTAAAAAATGAATGTCAATTTCCGATTCAGTGGTAGAGAATACATAATGATCAATTATCAAAAGCTAAAAAAAACCTGATATATCCCAAGTTTTAAAGGCTAGTACATGCTCTAATAACATTTTAAAATATGCATTATTTTGCAAAAAAATTAGGATTGTAAGAAGTCGTCTTACAAATGTAGAAGAGAAGAAAGAAAGAAGTGATAACTTATCTTAATAAATATCTCGGGGCTTGCATTATTCTTTATAAACTTTTTATTACTTGAAAAGACGTCACTCACATATAGTAGACTAACACAAATAACATAAAAATAAAATTTTTTACATAATTCTGGCGCACGCCACCATCACAAGATATGAACTACACTTCACAACCAACATTCCAATATCACTAAGAAAAGAACATTTTTTAATAGAACTAGTGTTGCCAGATTTCTTTTAAACGAGAAATATTACAACTACAATTTTTTTTAATTTAGCAAAACTCAGGTCACGTGACGCGTGAGTCTATTTTTTTTTTCTTTTATTCCTTTGGAAAGCGCGTTTTACATCCTCCCCCTCTGTTTCCGATCTACGTCTCGGAGAGGAAACAGGATGCTTTTTTGGTCTTCCTCTTTTTCTCAAGGGTGCAACTGGAATAGTTTCAGATTCTTGGAAAGGCAACAAGGCAGAAACGTGGTAAGATCCAATTCGTTCAGTAGGATTTTCTAGACTAGCAATGTCATATGTCACTAGTGACTTTTGAGTCAAAATTATGTATGGGCCATCTCTCTTAGGCATTAATTTTGATGTTTTATTTCTACTTGCATTGCTAACTGGGTGTAGGTTAATCCATACCTTTTCTCCAGGCTGGAAATGTACTCGTCTATGGTTTTTATTGTAATATCTCTTCCGGTTACCTTGTTTCATTTCAACAGGCTCTTTTACATCTTTCGAATTATTTGCAAGATGTTTTAGATATGGGGTCTTCGCTCCCCCTGGTTGAAAACATTTTTCATACTTTTTCGGAATATCTTTAAGTTTCTTCCTTTCATTGGAATTTAAATTTTTACGTTCATCTTCAGGTAAGGCATACGGACAGATTTCGACCGCATGAGCAGACGTACTTATTTCTTCTTCGTATACATCCACAAAATAGAACTTTTTCTGTGGTTTATCACTAAAATGCCAGCTTTTGTTAGCTATGTCTAACACTATGTTAGCTTTGCGCAGGAAGTCCATTCCTAAAAGTGTTCTATTACCTTTGGCATTTGGTAATACAATAAATTCTGTTTTGAAAACTCGATCTTCAATCTTTACACGCACAGTGGCAGAAAGAGTTTTTCTAGCCATCCTAGTTCCATCAGCTAATGTTACTTCATGAGTATGAGGTTTTATTGCAACACCAGCTTTCAAAAATAATTTATACATTCGTTCTCCTGCAATAGAACGATTCGCTCCTGTATCTGCACAGACTAATACCTTCTTATTGCAGATCGTAATATGTACATTTAGAGCTGAAACTGTTGATGTATTTAAACTATACAGCTCAAGACGTTGAGCTTGCACTGTTTGTTTCTCAATCGTAGGGGAACAATTTGGGCATTTCTTCTTTATAAACCCCATTTTGCCACAACCATAGCAGAATACACCGGATTCTAAGCGTCGATTATTAAATGTAGGAGAAGATCTATCTTTTGGAGGCTTATTCTGCTTCCATGTATTTTCTCGACGAGAATAATCTTTTTTCTTCTGGGGTACAACCGAGTCTTCGTTAGGGAACGTAGATCTTATGGTATCATACGCATCTAATTTTCCGGCAAGGTCGACTGGTGAATTTAAATGTTCCCAATCATCTAACATATGTTGTTTGCATTCGACAGGCACGCGCCTTTTCATCTGGTCCGCTATGATCAGATCCTGAAGAGCTTCAAAAGACGTTACATTTAACTCTTTAAGCCAGTTTTCAAAGTAAGCACGTAACTCGAAGTAATAATCTCTCCAAGTAATTTCTTTATCTTTGCAATGCGTGAAAAACAGCTGCCTAAACCTTTCAGCGCTAATTTTAAACCTTTTTAGAAGTAGACCTTTAACATGTGAAAAATCTGAAGCGTTTTCTTCTTTTTCACGAGCAATAAGCGTAGATATAGAAGAGGGTACAACACTGAGTAAATAAGAAACCCAGAGGTGTTCTGGTACCTTCGAAAGCTTTAACTGTCGTTCCAGGAGCACCAGAAACAATGTTACATCATCTGTCTCTGGTTTAAATGTAGGCAACAGCTTCTGGATATCTATTTTACTCTCTGGATAAGACATTATCCCTGCCGCATTACCACCTATCGCTCCACTGGAAACACTTTGGCTCTGAGCCTGTAACTTAAGCTTCTCAAGGTCAAAATTCATCTCAAACTTTTTTAATTCCAGTTCTTCCGAACGACGTTTTTCTTCTACTTCTAATTTACGCTGTTCTAATTCAGCTGCTTTTTGCTTTTCCTCTAAGTCTCGTTTACGCTGTTCTTCCTCGCGAGTCGCAATTTGGTTTCTGACTAACGAATTTACGAAATCAACTTCATACGAGGGAGAGGATTTAATCTTATCACGCAATGTGACAACAGTCATAGAGGGTTGTACATCTAAATTCATTTCTAAAGCGACCTGAAATAGGTCTTCTTTTCGTGCTTTGTTGAGGTCGGACATTCTTACCTTTAGCAAAACAACAAAATATATACCCCACAAATGCTAAAAATTCGATTTAAATAAATTGTTCCCCGGACGTGAGCTTTGCTTTACAACTCATATAAACAAGACATTAATAAAACAAAACAGTGAACTTTAACGTTAGCAAAATATACTTTTAAAATAATTAAACTTCATAAAACTTCATAAAAGTATCTTTAAAATTTAAACTTTATTTTTTTTAAGAAAATATACTTTAAATTATTGCTGATATAAATAAACTAGTTTGTCATTACGTGTCATTTAATCAAAACATTATTTTAACTGATATAAAACTAGTACTGAATTGTTGGCAACATTCATAAACAATGTTCTAAATAAGTCAAAACATATCTGAATAATTAAAATGTCAATCAATATTATTATCATATTATCATGACAAGACTGCGTAATATAGTTTTTTTTCAATATAACTTTAAAAGAAAAGAAAGTCTTATTTCATAAAAATAAATAAATAAATAAATGCAAAAACTTACTCAATCTGTTTTAAAAATCGTATTCAATGCTATTTCACAATATATCAGGAACTCTAAATTAAATGCTTAAAAATAACTAACAACAGAACACTCAAATAGAATTTCTAATTAAATTCTGTTATCTTGCGAAACCAACAACAAAACAAACAAAAAATAATAAACACATACCATATGACACTTGAAATACAAACTATAAATACCTTTTAATATATTTTTCCCTTTTTTCACTCAATTTATTTCCCTATTTGTAAAAAAAAAGAAAAATAATATCAACGTAAATAAATGCTTATTTTATTATTTATCAACCCCTTTTTTTTATTGTTTTTTCTTTTTTATTCGAAGTAAGAAAAGTTGTTATTTAATCAAGATAAAAATTAAACATGCATGCAGAGAATGAAAATAAACAAAAGAATAAAAAATATAAGCATGGGGAGGGAAGGGGAATTACACAACACATAAATAAATTGTAAAGTAATCAATAAATTAAAGCTAATATGTGGTATGCAAAATGTTACAGACAGGTAAAATGTGGTAACTTGCGAAAAGAATTATAGATACTTTAAAACTTGGCTTGCTTATTGAAAATGTATGACAAAAATATCGAACTTTAAAATGTTCCAAAATAAACACATATAAGATGAAACGACGATGACTGAAGCAGAAAATTAAACAAATTCAGTCCGTAGAACATATATCACAAACAAATGAAAATGGCGCTTGGCATAAGATTATTCCGTAGATATTTTTTTCACAAACGAAGAACGAGAACTTTAAAGGCACAGAACATGCAAGCTTTGAAGAACACATTTCACAAACAAACGAGCAACGACTGCTCGTGTCATTTTCTTGCATTAAACATGGATGCATTTTTATTTCGTACATATTTCACAATCGAATGATTTCACGTCAACGAAACAAACTTACTATGTTAATCATTTAAAATATACTTCACAAAAAGACGAGCACGACCGCTCGAGCCATTTTTTTCATTTTTATTAATCATATTTCATTATCAAAATATCGAACTTTTCTGGAACTAAGATTGCTGAATACTTTGGAATTGATTCGTAGCCCGAAGTTGGGTAGCCATTTTGTAAGAAGTCGTCTTACAAATGTAGAAGAGAAGAAAGAAAGAAGTGATAACTTATCTTAATAAATATCTCGGGGCTTGCATTATTCTTTATAAACTTTTTATTACTTGAAAAGACGTCACTCACATATAGTAGACTAACACAAATAACATAAAAATAAAATTTTTTACATAATTCTGGCGCACGCCACCATCACAAGATATGAACTACACTTCACAACCAACATTCCAATATCACTAAGAAAAGAACATTTTTTAATAGAACTAGTGTTGCCAGATTTCTTTTAAACGAGAAATATTACAACTACAATTTTTTTAATTTAGCAAAACTCAGGTCACGTGACGCGTGAGTCTATTTTTTTTTCTTTTATTCCTTTGGAAAGCGCGTGTTACAGGATTTTAATTTTCATCATTTCATTTTCATTAACAAAAATTCTGTTTTTTCTCCTTTATTTGTTTATTACAAATTGTACAGTTTGCATTAATATACACTGTAAAAAAAAATCTGCAAAGGTACTGAACCTTTTCTAGGAAACTGGGATTCCAAGAACTTTTCCTGTAACGGTAACAGCAAAAATTCAAGTTTCAGAATCGATTACATGAATTTTTCCTGTTATCGTTACATGAAAAGTTCTAGGCATCCCAGTTTCCTAGAAAAGGTTTAGTACCTTCACAGATTTTTTTTTGCAGTGTATCAGACTGATTAAAGATTTCAAATTGATATTGCAATGTTAATTTTGCTCTCAATGAATTTTTTTTAATATATCTGACAAAATTATTTTTCTGCTTAATTTTTGAATGATCTTTAATTTGCAGAAAAAAATATGCTCCAAATTTAAACAGCTATTTCACGGTCAATTTTAGTGGTAAAATAACGAGACTTTTTTTTATGTTTTTATTGACCCAAATTGTTTTAAAAATATTATACTTACTTCCTTTAAAACAATTTTGTAATTGGAACTATATGTATATAAATAACGGTTTAAAACATTTTTGTAACTGGAACTATATACCACAGGCTAACGATTTATGAATTAGCCATTGGTCATATTGAGAGTGGACACCCTGTGTAAGCAGGATGTTTCATTTGATTTATATGCAAACTTTATGCGAAGGAAAATCTCGCCAAATCAAAAAAGAAGTAAACCATTATTTGAAAAATAAGTCTTGAAACTTAAGTTGAGACTTGCACTCTAAAAGAGTACGTTTTGTACAATAGTAAAATCTATTGTACTTTACAAAAATTTCGCTTCTAATATTTTCGTTAGGAAATTCGTAAATGATTTAATTTCTTTTTGATCTTTACATAATATCTACTATTTTTTTTTTAAAAATCAGTTATAAAATTTTTAACTAGTTTAAATAATAAATAAAAAAATTCAATGGATTTTTTAATGAAAAAATTAAATTTAATTCATTTTTAAAACAATAATGTTTTAGTGAATTTTTCAAAATTGTTGCACACTATTTATTTTTTAATGCGCTAATATTTAATAAAATTCTTTTTGGTAAGAAAAAGAAAGAAATAAACTTATTTTTTAAAAGCCATTTTTTACATTTTCATTATTTTATTCATTTTGTGTAATATGTTCTTAGAAGATTAATATATTTTTATAACGCATTAATCAATGAAATAATAATAATCATACACTGTAAAAAAAAATCTGTAAAGGTACTAAACTTTTTCTAGGAAACTGGGATTCCAAGAACTTTTCCTGTAACGGTAACAGCAAAAATTCAAGTTTCAGAATCAGTTACATGGATTTTTCCTGTTATCGTTACATGAAAAGTTCTTGGAATCCCAGTTTCCTAGAAAATGTTTAGTACCTTTACAGATTTTTTTTTACAGTGTAGCATTGTAATGATAATAACAGCTTTGTAATTATACTATGCAATTTCATTTTAATTATTACCAAGCTTCTTGCATATCGTTTAAGAAACAACGGCAAAGTGATTTTCTATGAAAATCCCAAAGAAGCTAATTTTTCCCTTCCTAAATTATTCTAAGTAAAATTAATAAATAAACTAAATTTTGTTCTTAAATGTCTCTAAAAATATGTAAAAAAATAATAAAAGCATATATTATTAATTACAAGTTTTAACAAAGATAAAAATATCTTTAAATAAGAACATGGAAATCACAACTGGGAATCAGATATAAGGGGGTCCGCGGCTAAAAATTCTCCAAAAAATGGATTTTTTTTTTTACTGTTAGTTTTTACCGTTAAATACCGCAAACTGCATACTTTTTATCCTCATTAGATTCAGAGATATAACACATTTTGCATAGAGAAGCGATGCATCAGCGGCCCTCTGATGACGAGAACTTTAACTTCATTTATCTCAGAATGAATTTTTTCACGATTTGCCAACTTTAAAAGGACATATCTAAAGTTCCTTACAAGATGGAATTTTTAACAGAGCTTGCATGGAATTTTAAACAGAGCTTTTATGTTATATTTCCAACAAATTGTCTTCAGGATTTTAAATTTTGAGTGATAATTGTGAAAATATGCTAATTTAAGACAAAACTCACTCATACAAAAACTTCATATTCTTACTTAAATTTTTTTATGAAATTGTTAATCAATATTTTAAAAAATCCCGAAGACAATTTAAAATGACACATTTTCTGTGCACAAAACTGTAAAAATTTTGTAAATCGAGTAAATATTTCCAGAGTTATATCAGAAATTAAATATATTTAAATTTTTAAAATTTAAATTAACATTCCGGCGGGCGCGCCGTTGTAAAAAGTACAACATCCACTTTCTTTTCTCTTTAAAACATAATTCACGCCTGCTTTAATATGTTATAACAAAATAAATCTAAATGTACTGCAGAATACTTTCATAAATTGTGAGCAGAGGAAACTTACATGATATTTGTATGTTAAATTATTTTTAAAATTAAAACAAAACAGCAATAATTGAATGTTTTCTTAAAATTTGTGCGCGCGGCGGAAGTTAAAAAAATATTTAAAGAATTTCTGATTTTTTTACATTCAATATTCTTATTACATTAAAATATATTTCAGAAAAAAATTCATAAGAAAATCTCTATTAAAAAAAAAAAAAAAAAAAAAAAATAGAATTTTGAGATTAGGATTCCCTTAAGATAAGAGAAATGTGTGTAAAATGATGACCGAGAAACTCAGTCGAACGCATTTAACTGAGAACTAGTCTGAATTTACAGAGAGTCTCTCTTTTTTTCTGTGTTTTTACCAAAACTAGGAGCGTTTGGGTAAAACAAGTTGGCGACAAACTTGGCGATTGTTGGCGATGGTAACCTTTCTCTCTTTATGGTAACCCATATGGCGATGCATAGACGGAGCTCTTTTCTGATTGGTCTATTCGACTCATGGAAGGAGTGGTCCGCCCGGATTCGTTATTTCCGGAAATCTTACACATCAGCATCATTCTAGGAGTCATTCCTTTTAAGGCTAGTTTTTTTTACTATAGAAGGATTTTTAACATTGTAGGGATACATAAGAAATTTTGAATATGAATCTACTGCAAGTCAAAATCAACAATTATAGCTAAAAAGTGATTTAAACTGAACATAAATAACAGCAGTTATACAGAAATGCGCTGTTATGTCGAACCATTCTTGCTAAAAGCGCTAACAAGCATGCAATAACTACATATCAGTGTCATGATAATAATAAAATACATCCTTTGATGTTTTGATTTAATTTTTTTTTCGCAAAAATTACTCGCTCAGTTTACCTAATTGAAACAAGTTCTGATGGATTTCATTCTGAATTATTTATTAATTATACAAAAATTAAGTAAAACGGATTTTAATATGTCATTGTTTTTGGTTTGTTTGAACATTCATAGTCTTTTTTTGTAACATTCAAACTATACCAAAGAAAAAATTTATTGCAAATATATTTTGTAATATTAAAGTAAAATTGAAAATGTCATTCAAGAAACATAAAAAATAGCTGTACATTAAACCAAAGAGTATAAAAATTTTCGATTGTTTCATTTCTATGAGTATGTATTAAAGAAATTAATTTAATCACTTACTTTTCCGGAAATGCTGGGAGATTTATACAAATAATTAGCAATAACTGCGGAAATTCCAAAATGCAATTTACGTGATTACATTGAAATAATTATTGAATAATTTTCAAATGCATGATTAATATATATATATAATATATATGTATATATATATGTATCTTCTGATGTTAAAGAGATTCAATTAAATAAATTTATACATTGAGGAAAATCAGGAGTATTATCAGAGTAGAGTTAGCTCGAAAATGCTTTCTTTTCATCAAATTTTAATGTAAAAAACCTAACTTCGGATTAGGGAAGTAAATTAAGTAAATTTTAAAGTAAAGAAACTGATAGTTTGGCGTAAGGTATTTTTTATTGATTAATCGGACGAATCATTATTTTATTACAATTTTATTAGGTTTATAAAAAAACAATTTTCACTATTTGTTAATTGATTATCTTATTAGTATAAAGGTAAAAATTCTTTAAAAAATGCACTGTTTAATAAGCATTCAATGTTTATTTTGAAAATCGTGCTAATTTCATAACTGTAATTCTCTCTCTCTTTTTTTTTTTTTTTTCTGTAAGAAATGGTTATATTAAAAATTTGTCAATATGAAAGCTGTCGATAATAGTAAGAAGACTTATAAAAAATTGAAGCAAATTTGATATCTTGTGAATTGATGAAGTTATGAATTTTTTTTCTTCTTCAACATCCACCTTCCCCATTTTAATTTTTCAATTTTTTTGCGTTAAGAGTTGGTCCTATCAAAAATCAGATAGATATGCAGTTAATATTGGCAAGATTTATAATAAATTTAAGTGGATTTGATATCTTGAAAGTTGACGTAATTATGATTTTTTCCTTTATATCGCTCCTTGAACCTATTTTTCATTTTATTTTATCAATAATTTTTGTATAAAAAAGTTATCTACATAAAGTTTTGTGCTAAGGGTGACTTTAGGTTCTAGCGATCATGAACGGCGTACATCAACACTCCCCCCCCCCCCCCGAAATTATAACGTAGGAGAGAATATAATAGATAGTATTACTTACGAAATCTACATAAAAAGCAAAAAAATATTTGCATAAATTTGCAAAATAAAATTAAAGCAGGATTGAAAATGTCATTCAAGAAACATAAAAAATAACTATACATTCAACCAACGAGTATTGAAATTTTCGATTGCTTCATTTCCATAACTTTTTATTAACGAAATTAATTTAATCACTTAATTTTCCTGAAATTCTGGGAGATTCTCAGAAAAATGATTAGCAACAACTGCGAAAAAAAATTCCAAAATGCAATTACGTGATTACATTGAAATAATTCTTGAATAAATTTCAAACATATAATTAGAAAAAAAAAATATGTGGGTTAAAGAGATTCATGTAAATAAATTTGATGCAGTCAGGAAATTTAAGAGCATTATCAAAATGAAATTAGCTAGAAGATGTTTTCTTTTCGTCATATCTTAATGTTAAAAATCTAACTTTGGATTACGGAAGTAAATTAAGTGAATTTTAAAATAAAGAAACTGATAGTTTGGCGCAAGGCATTTTTAGTTAATTAATTAGACGAATCATTATTTTGTTTATTGGGTTTGCAAAAAAAAAAAAAAAAAAAGGTTTTTTACTGTTTGATAATTGATTATCTCAAAGAAAGTTAGTACAAAGGTAAAATTACTTTTAGAAATATATATACTCTTTAATAAGCATTCAATGTTTATTTTGAAAATCTATTTCAAGATTGTTATTCATAGTCTTTTTTTTTTTTTTTTTTTTTTGTTATTCTTGTTGTAAAAATTGGTCTTCTCAAACATTTGTCAGTATGAAAGTTGCAGATAATATTAAGAAGATTTATAATAAATTCTAGTAGCTTTGATATTCTGAGAATTGACAAAGTTATGATTTTTTTTCTTCTTCAACCCCAACCTTCCCTTTTCCCATTATTTATTTTTATTTATGTATTTTTTTTCGGTAAGAGTTAGTCGCATCTAAAACTTGTCAAAATAAAAGTTGTTGATGATATAGAAACAACAAATTTACTATCAATAAGTTTAAGAAAATATAATATCTTGAGAATTGACGAAATTCTGAAATTTTTTTCCTAAAATCTTATTTTTTTCGATTTTTGAGCCTATTTTTAATTTTATCAAAAATCTGTATATAAAAAAAATTACATATGTATACATATATAAAGTTTGATTTTCGTTCTAGGGATCATGATTGGCATAGATTTGCAATTTGATTTCCGAAATTACAACATAGGGGAGAATATAATGGGTAGAATTTCTTATAAAATCTACCTAAAAGGCAAAAAGTTTTGCACAAGTACATATTTTATAACATTAAAGCAGGATTGAAAATTTTATTCAAGAAACATGAAAAACTACTACATTCAATCAGTGAGGAAATTTTCGATTGCTTCATTTCTATAACTGTTTATTAAAGAAATTAATTCAATCACTTAATTTTCCGGAAATGTTGGGAAAGTTTTATTAAAAAAAATGAGCAATAACTGGGTAAAATTCCATAATGCAATTACGTAATTACATTGAAATAATTCTTGAATAAATTTCAAATGTACAATTAGAAAAAAAATCTTCTGTCCATTAAAGAGATTCATTTAAATATATTTCATACATTCAGGAAATTCAGGAGCACTATCAAAATGAAACTAGCTAGAAAATGTTTTCTTTTCGTACAAATCTTGGTGTTAAAAACCTATTTTTGAATTACGGAAGCAAATTAAATTAATTTTAAAATAAAGAAACTGAGAGTTTGGCACAAGGCATTTTTAGTTGATTAATTAGACGAATCATTATTTTGTTATAGAATTATTGGGTTTGCAAAAAAATTCTTTTCACTGTTTAATAATTGATTATCTCAAACAAAGTTAGTACAAAAGTAAAAATACTTTTAAAAATATGTATACACTTTAATAAGTATTCAGTGCTTATTTTGAAAATCTATTTCAAGACTGTTATTCATACTTTTTTATTTTTATTTTTTATTTTTTATAAGAATTGGTCTTATCAAAAACTTGTCAGTATGGAAGTTGTAGACAATATTAAGAGGATTTATAATAAATTCTAGCAGTTTTAATATTCTGTGAATTGACAAAGTTATGAATTTTTTTCTTTTTCAACCCCCACCTTCCCTTTTCCCATTATTTACTATTATTTATGGAATTTTTTTTCGGTAAGACTTGATCGCAAAACAAACTTGTCAATATAAAAGTTGTTGATGATAAAGAAACAATAAGTTTGCTATCAATAAGTCTAAGTGAATATGATATATTGAGAATTGACAAAATTAAAAAAACATTTTCCCTAAAACTTTATTTTTTCCAATTCTTGAGCCTATTTTTAATTTTATCAAAAATCTGTATATAAAAAGGTTATATATGTATATGTTACAGGCCAAACCCGATTTTAGGCCAAACTAGAATGGCCTAGGCCAAACCGGTCTATCCTAACGCCCATCGGATAAACTAGTTTTTCCTAGGCCAAACCGGTCTATCCTAACACCCATCGGATAAACTAGTTTTCCTAGGCCAAACCGGTTTATCCTAACGCCCATCGGACAAACTAGTTTTTCCTAGGCCAAACTAGTCTATCCTAAAGCCCATAGAACAAACTAGTTTTTCCTAGGCCAAACTAATTTGGCCTAACTCTTATAGGATAAACTAGTTTAGCCTGCTGTTTATTGGTCTGAACTAGTTTATCCTAGGCCGATCTAGATTATCCTAGGCCAATTCAATTTGGCGTGATTTTATTGAATTCAATGACCGCCTCAGCGCCAACATTCTAGTTTGTCCTAGGCTGATCTAGTTTGTCCTAGGCTGACCTAGTTTATCCTAGGCCAATGTAATTTTACATAATTTTAGCTCACAGGCGTTAAAAGCCCGAGAAATAATGAGCTCGCAGGTTCTGTATTTATGTATGTACGCATGTATGTACGCATGATTGTACGTATGTACGTACATACGTACGTAATGCGATAACTCTTGGTAGAAATATTCGATTTGCTTAAAATTTTGGAAGTAGTTTCATTTTGATAAGGTACTTTTCGGATTAGTTTTGGGAATTCATTGGATAAGATTAAGAAGGGGTGAACGGAAGGCTAATACCCCATTGTTAATTCAGAGAAATGGATTTTTCATGTAGAATTATCAGTTTTCATTTAAAATTTTAGGTATAGGATCATTCTGACAAGATGCCTCCGTGATTAGTTGTGAATGTTTGTCGTTTAAGTGGAAAACAAAGGGCAATGTAGGTAACCCCCCAATAATTTAGATAAATGGTTTTGATGCAGAATTTACGGATTTGCGTCAATTTGGATGTATGTTCTTTCTGATAAGCGATTCCCTGAATAGTTTTGGGGAGTTTAATGGTTAAGTATGAAAGAAAAAGTGAAGGATTACCAACTTTCATATGAAAAACTAGTTTATCCTATGGACATTTAGAGAAATAAGTTTGACATAGGAAAACTATCCAATTTGCGTTAGGATAAAATAGTTTGGTCTAGGCTAATATAATTTGGCTCAAAATTGGGTTTGGCCGGTAAAAACATATCTTTCACTAGAATAAGCATAAACGTGTGTCAAGAGTCATTGCTTGTAACATCAATACAGAAATTTAACATGTCCACCGTAGAGACATGATACACTGGACATGGTGTTTGCTTATTTTTCTTTTTCTTTCTGCAGACTCAGGCCATGCTGTGATAAGCTTGCTTTTATTATTACTATTATTCGAGCCAGATTGCAGCTGAACATAATTTGGAATCGAACAGCGTTTTCCATTTTTGAGAAATTAATTACCTGTCGACATATAGCTATTTTTGTCACGGCGTCAAGTTTTTCTTTTCCGTAAAGTCGCAACTGGAAATTCGATTCAAAACGTAGCTTTAATAGTATTTTCTCAAAGATACATCGCTTTTATGAAAAAATGGTTAACTCGATTCAATTACATATTTTCTGAGTGAGAATGCCTGTTAATCTTATGCATTTCTGAAAATGGAATTATTTAATAAATGTGTTAGGATGTAGCTCTTTGGGATTTGAGAAAACCCTTAAGGAAAGATAGAAAAATATATTTACATATCTACTTTTTACTAAACATATTCAAAAGTTATGATGTTTATAACACTCCTTTTTTCTTTTGCTCTAACTATTTAATGAATTTCTCTTTGAATATTGAAGGACTAAGAATCTAAATAATCAATAATACATTGTGTATTTTTCATTTAGCGAACACATCGTAATTTAAAAATACATTGTAAATTTATCCATAAATATGTATGCAGTATTCGTTAAAGGAATCTTAAATGTATGTGAATTAAAATCTGAATTTTTTGCAGAAATTGAGTAGGGCCAGGTCGAGCCGGACTGAGTCCCTTTTCACTAATTTTTTTACAGGCAGGGCTAGGGCTGAACTTTTAATTTTTATACCGAACTTCGAAATTCCGGCCCGTGCAAACCTGTAACAGTATTCTACTACATTTCAAATAAAATACATTATACAGGGGTGATAGCAAAACCTCTTTGCACAAGATTAGAGAGCAGTAATCAGGATTAATATTAAAAATAATATTGCCCTGTTAAAGTAATGGCTTTGCATTCACAGGCTGTTTACACTAATTGTGTATTACAGACATTTTTTTTTAAATATCACCCTCGAAAACACAAGTATGGGAGATTACTTTTTCCCATTTCCCCTAATTATACTTAACCATTGAACCCCAAAACTAATCACAGATACGCTTTATAAAATTGAACAATTATCCACAATTTGAAGCAAATCAGATAATTCTGCTCAAAACCATTCATCTGATTTAAGGAGGATAATCCTACATTCCTCCTTTTATACTTAATCATTAAACAAAACTATTCAGGGATTCGCCTTATGAAAAAAACTATGTTCAAAATTTAATCGGCAAATCAGATAAATCTGTTTAAAAACACATTTATTTAATTTAAGGAAGACAATAAATCATCCACTACCCCATTATACTTAAACAAAAGAAAAATTAATTAAAGAACCGTCTGATCAAAATGAATTCATGTCCAAAATCTTAAGCAAATTGGATAATTCTGTATTATAACTAATTTATCTAATTTAAGGAAATAAATTGTACGCTACCCCTTTATACTTAACCAAAGAACCCCCAAAATTAATCAGTGAAGCGCTTCATCAGAATGAACAAATCAGAGATTTGCAGCAAATCGGTTAATTCTGCTTGAAAAACCCATTTGGCAAAATTAGGCGGGAGTCCCCCTTTCTTCCATTTGTTCTTAATCAATTAACTTCCAAAACTAATTACGGAAGCACCTTACCAGAACGAATCTATTTCAAAAATTTAAGCAAATCAGCAAATTCTGCTTGGAAAAAGCATTTACATAAATTATGGGGCGTTATCTATATTTCCCCCTCTCTTTATACTTAAACAATGAACATCCACAACTAATCATGGAGGCGCCTCATCAGAATGCTTCTATATCTAATTTTTTTATTATAAAATATGCTAATAATGCATGGAAACCCATTTATTTGATTTAAGGGAAGGGGCGAATCAGCCTCTCGATCTTCCTCCCCCTTATTATTCTCCAATGACCTCCCAAAATTAAACAGAAAAACTCCGCATAAGAATAAACCTATATTGAAAGTTTCATGCAAATCGGGTATTTCTATCAAGAATTTTTGCGTTACGTACTTACGTACATACATAGATACAGAATCCACGGGCATATTATTTCTCAGGCTTTGGTAGTCTGATGAGATAATAACACGTCAAATTACATTATTTCTATCAAGAGTTATCGTGTTATGTACATACGTACGTACATACATGTATACATACATGCGTACATACAGAACTTGCGAGCCCATTATTTTTCAGACTTTGACGCCTATGAGCTAAAAACACGTAAAATACATTGGCCTAGGATAAACTAGATCAGCCTAGGACAAACCAGAACATTGGCGCTGAGGCGGTCATTGAATTCAATAAAATCACGCCAAATTGAATTGGCCTAGGATAATCTAGATCGGCCTACACTGTAAAAAAAAAAGGTCGATCTACTAAAAAAACTTTAGTGATTCTTGTAATTACTAAAAAATTTTTAGTAATCTTAGTCGGTTACTAGAAAATCTGTAAGAATCACTAGAAAAATGTTAGCAACGAATAGAGTTAATAGTTTTATATTTTTAATAGCTCTTACTAAAACTCAGTTGGTGTGGCCCTGATAGCATAGTGGTTATAGTAACGGACTTCAGGCTAAAATGTCCCGGGTTCGAAACTTGCCACAGCCAAATGCACCCCGAATGTCTGTAGTGTCTCGTTAATAAAGGAACTATGAAAATCCGATCGGAGCAGTAAGGAATGTTTAGTGCTGCCATCTGTTGCGGTTTTGCCGAAAATCTTCCGCTTCAGAATTTTGGATGCAGCTCGAAGGAAGCTCCCCCGCTTCGGTTGCACGTAATGGTTATTAAAAGCAATTTTGGGGCTATTACTAAAATTTGCTTTGTGGCTCATACTAAAAATTTTTAAGTTAGTTATACAAAAAATTCTTTTGTTCAGTTTACAAAAGAAATGCTTGTTTCACTTGCAAAAAAAAAGTTTGTAATGGTTACTAAAAAATTCTGTGGAATACAAATTTACTAAGAAATTTTTAGTAACCTCTTGAATTTTTTTTTACAGTGTAGGATAAACTAGTTCAGACCAATAAACAGCAGGCTAAACTAGATTATCCTATAAGAATTAGGCCAAACTAGTTTGGCCTAGGAAAAACTAGTTTGTCCTATGGCCCTTAGGATAGACTATTTTGGCCTAGGAAAAACTAGTTTGTCCGATGGGCGTTAGGATAAACCGGTTTGGCCTAGGAAAAACTAGTTTATCCGATGGGCGTTAGGATAGACCGGTTTGGCCTAGGAAAAACTAGTTTATCCGATGGCCGTTAGGATAGACCGGTTTGGCCTAGGCCAATCTAGTTTGGCCTAAAATCGGGTTTGGCCTGTAACATATATATATGTTTGATTTCCATTCTAGGGATCATGATTGGCATAGATCTGCAATTTGATTTCTGAAATTACGACATAGGGGATAATATAATGGGTAGCATTTCTTATAAAATATACCCAAAAGGCAATAGGTTTTGCATAAATACGTATTTTATAGCATTAAAGCAGGACTGAAAATTTCATTCAAGATACATAAAAAATAACTACATACATCAAGATACATAAAAAATAACTACTCAGTTTAGTGTCGAAATTTTGGATTGCTTCAGAAATGTTGGGAGATTTATATAAAAAATGAGCAATAACTGCGTAAAATTCCAAAATGCAATTACGTATAATTACATTGATTTAATTCTTGAATAAATTTCAAATGTATAATTAGAAAAAAAATCTTCTATCCGCTAAAGAAATTTATTTAAATAAATTTTATGCATTCAGGAAGTTTAGGAACATTATCAAAATGAAATTACCTAGAAAATGTATTTTTTTCGCACAAATCTTGGTGTTAAAAACCTATTTTTGGATTACGGAAGTAAATTAAATGAATTTTAAAATAAAGAAAAACTGATAGTTTGACGTAAGGCATTTTTCATTGATGTATCGATTGGTTGTTTGGTTAAATGGATTTTTCTAGCACAAAATCGCTTTAGGGACATGCTGCGCCAAAACAAAGTCAAAATGAAAATTAATAATTGAGTTAAAAAACTAAAAAACACAAAAACTATGTAATTAAACGAAAACAATCACAACAAGCACAATTAAAACCGTTTAAAAGAGTAAAAAGACCATAGATAATTGATAAATCTGATGAATCATTATTTTTTGACAGCTTTATTGTGTTCATTAAAAAAATACATTTTTCCTGTTTGGTAATTGATTATTCCTTTTAGTATAAAGGTAAAAATACTTTTTAAAAATATATACTCCTTAATAATCATTAAATATTTATTTTGAAAATCAATTTCATATCTGTAATTCATAGGATTCTTTTTTTTTTTTTTTTTTTTTTTTTTTTTTTTTTTTTTTGTAGTTGTTGTTGAATGAATTGGTCTTATAAAAACTTATCAGTATGAAAGTTGTAGATAATATTAAGAAAATTTATAACAAATTCAAGCAGATTCGATATGCTGTGAATTGACAAAGTTATGAATCTTTTTCATCTTAACCCCCCCTCCCCTTTTCCCTTTTCCTATTTTTTATTTTTATTTATTTATTTATTTATTTATTTTGCGGAAAGGGTTAGTACTATCAAAAACTTGTCAGTATAAAAGTTGTAGATTATATTGAGAATATTTACTATAAATTTAAGTGAATGTGTATCTTACGAATTGACGAAATTATGAAAATTTTTTCTCCCTAAAATCCCATTTTTTTCTCCGATTGAGCTTACTTTTAATTTTTATTAAAAATCTGTCAAAAATATTATATAAGTCTACATTTATATGTATAAAGTTTTGTACTGAGGGTGATTTTAGGTTCTAGGGATCATGATTGGCATAGGACTGCATTTTTTTTTTCTTTACAATATAGGGAAGAGTAGTATTTCTTACGAAATCTACCTAAAAAGCAAATAATTTTTGCATAAATACTAATTTTATAACATTAAAGCAGGATTGAAAATATCATTCAAGAAACATAAAAAATAACTATACATTCAACCAGTGAGTGTAGAAATTTTCGATTGCTTCATTTCTATAACTATATATTAAATAAATTAATTTAATCATTTAGTTTTTCGGAAATGACTTTATCAATATTTTTATCAATAATTAGCAGTAACTGCGGAAAATTCCAAAATGCGACTACGTGATTACATTGAAATAATTCTTGAATAAATTTCAAACGTATAATTAGAAAAAAAATCTTCTGTGAGTTAAAGCGATTCATTTAAATAAATTTTATACATCGAGGAAATTCAGGAGTATTATTAAAATGGAATTACTTAGAAAATGCTTTTTTTTCGTCAAATTTTGATGTTAAAATCCTAACTTTGGACGGAAATAAACTAAGTGAATTTTAAAATAAAGCTGATAGTTTGGCGTAAGGCATTTTTAATTGATTAATCGGACGGCTCATTATTTTGTAAAAGCTTTATTGGGTTTATATTTTTCACTGTTTGATAATTGATTATCTTATTAGTATAAAGTTAAAAATACTTAAAAAAAAATACATTGTTTAATAAGCATTCAATGTTTATTTTGAAAATCGTGTGAATTTCATAACTGTAATTTATGAGTTTTTTCAAAAAATATTCGCTACATACGTAAATTTAACATGTGCACCAAATTTTATTACATGAAAAATGACCTTTTTTTCTTGTTTGGTAAAAAGCGCGAACTAGTTAATTTAATAATACATTATTCACGAATGCAAGTTTGTATTAACCCATTCCAATTCACCCAATATTCCAAAAAGTCCTTCCGGCCAGTGCCGGTAGGAAGAGGTAGCTTTCATATTCCTTACTTAAAATAAATAAATAAATAAAAGAATTAAAAATGTAATATTATTGAAACATATGAAACTCATTGCAAACATTTTTAAAATTTTTCATTTTCGTGATAAGGACGTTCTAAAACGTAGAAATCCAACTAAAGCCAGAAGTCGAAATTTTTCATGATTCCAGTACTCTTTTCTCGCAAAGATAGAAGAAAGTAAAAATGTTAAATTATTACCTTATTGATTGAATTATTTAAAAATGACAAGAAAATAAAGGATTTTTCTTTTATTTTATTTTGTGTATTAAAAAAAGTTAACTTCTAAAATAATTTCTTAGGCTAATTGCTAAAAATAGCTCCATATAACTATTTCAGTAAAAATATAACGTAATAAGTATATCATTTTCAATTAAATCCTTTTTAGTTAGTTTAAACTGATATGTATGTATAAATGCATGTTATCGCATGCATCATCAATAGTTTTCGTATTTACAATGATGTGCAAAATTTAAGAATGAGATAGTTTTATGAATGTATCGTCCTGCAGAAGTTTTCCACATCGATCGAAATCATACCATTACCATACACTGTATATAAAAAAATCTCTCAAATAGACAGTAAGAAACTGTCAATTTTGGTGCCAGTTTAAAATCGTTTAATTTACAGAAAATATCTATAATGTTTCCTTGAAACAGATTTTATCTGTAAAAAATACAGCTATTTTCAGTAAAAATTAAGAATTTCAGTTCCTTTTACAGAAAAATACTGTTTTTCTTTAAAACAGTACTGTAAAAAATACAATTCTTTTCTGTAAAAATTACAGATTTTTTTTTACAGTCTAAGATTTTCAAGATGTGAAAATATGGGACAAGTGATCAAAATTATTTAATTCGTTCTGTTGTCTTATTCGGATTGTAATTTATCTCCTTCGTCCTTATACGTGCACTAATATAATTTAATGTTGAATTTTAGATTGAAGCTTTCTTCATATTCATCTAAATCATCAGTCGCCAAAAATCATTGAAAATTCAAGAACACCTTTAATTTGAAAACGTATCATTTTCGCTTCAGATAGATAAAATAGATGTTCAAGTCTCTGAATGTCAATATGACAATTTAATTTAAAGCTAAAAATCGAAGTCGTGGCCCTTTTTTTCGGGGTTATTCGCCGCAATTAGGAAGAGATAGGGGGATTGTTAATGAACAATGTGTACTGCAATAGAAAATTATATTAAAAAACAGGTTCTAAGCACGCTGAAATGTTTCGTATTTTGTTCTTGAAAGTCTGTACTTTTCAACATATTGCATTCATATGGGATTCTTTCCTTACGATTTTAGATACAAAATCATTTTTGCAAGTTTTGGTCATCATATTTAGGCACAACGACCTTATCAGGAATTTACAAAATATTTTACAAAATTTACAAAATACATTATTTATTTTCAGTAGAAAAACATCTAGGATGAGCATTATTCAATAGGTGAAGTCAAACTGTTATTTTATATCCAAACATATTGAAACATGTGTGTTTTTATTTTTTAAATTTAGAAGTTAATGTATTCTGTTTCTAAAACTTTTTCTCACTTTAAACGCTGAATTTTATTTCAACGATTTAAGAATAGTTTCATCAACTCTTTTATTAGAATCCCTTTTATTTTATTTTATTTATTTATTTATTTATTATTTTTTTTTTGTTAAAAATTCCTAGCTTCGCAAATAATTAATTCGCCACAAAATAAATAAATAAATAAATAAATAAAATAAAAATAAATAAATGTATTTATATCAGATTCTGTAAAAATTATCCAGTACGTAGTTAGTCAGTTTGGGGCAATTACTTCTGAATTAAAAATATTCCAATTTAATTCTTTTGGGTCAGGTGTACTATTAATATTACATGTCTTTTCATTGAGTATTATTTTGTTTTACCAAACAATTTTGGTACTGTTACGTCGCAATTTCAGCATGTGTTCATGCATTTACGATATGACTTCATTAACGTTTAGTCATTTAGTAATAATAATAATAATAATAAATATTTGCTGAATTCTCTTTGCATCGTTTGAGATTTTTTGTACTTAAAACATATATTTCATTCTTTAAATTTAAAATAAAGTTTATTTTCCTGAAAGAATCACGAATAAAAAAAGCGCAGAAAGTATTAGAAGGTTGCAATGTTATTAATTAAATTCACATAAAGCATAAACAAATGTACTAAAAATTACTTTCAGGCGCAAACTTATAAATTTATTTAAGATACATTAAAATATCTTAAAATACCTAAAACATTTCAATCATTTCATATCCGTCATCAGTAAGGATTCAAATGTTTTATTATTTTTATTTGCGGATACAAAAGAAGAGAATAAACAGAAATAAAAGAAAAATATTCACAGTGACTTAGAAACCAAAAATTAGTGGCTATAGGCAATAATTTTGTTATTCCGTGGCGAATGACGATCGTGAATCTGCACCTATAATACAGAGATTATTTTCTCGATATTATCATCTAAATAACTTTAATGCGTAATATACGTTCATGTAGTAATCCTACTTAAATGTTTTTTAAAAATGATAAAGTAATTCAAAACAACTAAAATGACATGCTTTGTTGCTTCAAAATTTCATTAAAACAGAAAGAATGCTAAAATAACTCAAGTTAAAAAAATTCAAATAATTCTCCACGAAATTAAACGGAATTTAAATGTCAAAGGGCTTTGCATTGTATACTACTATCAATTATACACTAATTATACTTTAACGGTATGAATCATTTTATGGAATTTTATATGCCATTAGTTAAAAAAAGATTTCGACAAAAATTCATTATAATGCGTAAAATGATAAGGGAAAAATTAATTTTACACGTATATAACATAAGTATTCTAGATTAAGGTTCTTCAAAATAAGCGGAACAGAATATTTTTTTGAAAAATAAAGTATGTTTTACATCAAATGTTTTTGTACTAGTTTTGAACTTTATATTGCAATGAACTTTCCAAGAATCAGACACTTTTGTTTTGTTTCAGACGAAATATTTTAAAAGTTGAAAATAATTAGTAATTTATTTAAGAAAAAAATATCGAAAAGCATTAAAGTGATACTGTTAAAATGCAATATGTTTTCTCTCAAGTTTGTTACACTTTGTTTATAATTAACACTTTATTGAATATAAAATGCCGAATAAAAAAAAAATAATATATTGACTACAATATTTTAGCTTTCAACTTGGTTTGAAGAAAGTAGATTATTAGTCTTAAATTATCTGTTTATATATTACACTAACGTATATGGCACAAAAATCACGATTATTTGTTAATTGTTTAATGGCAACATCTCTCTCTCTCTCTCTCTCTATATATATATATATATACATATATATATATATATATATATATATATATATATATATATATATATATATATATATATATATATATATATATATATATATATATATATATATATATATTACGCTAAAGTATGTGGCATAAAAATCACGATTATTTGTTAATTGTTTAATGGCAACATCCAAATGAAACACATCTTATGGGTTACTATGTAAAAGTCCTTTGGTAAGATTTATGCTGTGGTAAATTGTGTTTATTTATGTTTTGTTCCTTCGCTACAATTATGGAGCTTCAAAATATTACTATTTTTATTTTTTTCTGTTCCTTTTATTTAAAAAAATAAATAAAAGTCATTAATTTTAAATTTTTCAGTTTAAAATTAAAATAATGTATTATAAATGAAATGAGTGAAATAATTAAATTATTATATTTTAAATAATTAATGAAATACGAAAAAACGCCACGGGTACATAATTTGGCGCTTTATTATCTGCGCCGGGCTAGCATAAAAATACTGAGTTCTTGATTTATCAGCACAGATGTCATATATGCATCACATTGGCGCGTTATTTTTCTGATGCCAATTTGGCGAAAATTCCGTTTTCAAATATCAGTTACATACATATTTTAAAATTAATTTATATTATTTTAAAAGGGAAATAATAATTTACAAAAGGTTTTGGTTAATAATTATAGAATAAAACAATTTATATCACTTTAAAAAAGAAAGTAAAAGCAAACAAACTGTTTGTTAATAAATAAATAACAATAGCCGGGTTACCATGTGAGGCACATATAATTGCCATTTTGTTGCAATAGCGCCAACGTGGTGCTCATATGGCATCTGTGTCTATTTCTCTGGGAGAATCTGGTAATTTGGCAAAAGAATGAGCAATTAAAATAAATTATGAATAAAAGCAATATGATTTAATGCTTAGTATACATTCAAGGGAGACCAAGCTGGTCGCCAAGGGCGGCTAGTAAATTAAAAAAGAAACAGAGAGATTGAGAAAAAATATGGTACTTAAAGTAATTTTGGTTAAAGACACTAACATATAATAGGAGATTACATTTAGCTTCTTAGTACTTTACTTAGTATACCAAATAAGCATAACTACTATAGTAAAACATTTAGGTAATTTTTGTCTCGTTTACAGTTAGTTAAAACCTAATTGCATACCAATAATATCATGTAAAAAGGGCTTGTCACTTAATCTTAAATTTATTAATTTAACTTTAATAAATTTTATAAATATTTCATATTGCATTACAATCAGTGTTCTCGCTGTCGCTCGCCAATGCGCCAAATTGCGACTAAATTCTTCATTTGGCGAGTAAACAAGCGATTAGATTCGCCAAATTGCTAGTGCTCAATTTTTTATTTTATTTTTTCCGTTTTTCATACATATGCATATATACATATATTTAATATATACATATTTTTTATATTTGTAGCGAATAGTTGAAATTAGATTAACAACAATCGCTGTCACAGTTATAAAAACTATATTGAAAAAAAGGGGGGTACATTTAAGTAAATATGTATATATATACATTTTTTGTGCTACACGGCGAATCTATTTTGCTAATAATTTTTTCATTTGGCGAATGTTTTTTATTTTTAATTAGCCAAATTACTAACGTTGGTCAAAAGTCAGCGAGAACACTGATTACAATATAATAATGAATGAAATACTTCAAATTTTAGAAATTAATAGCAAGAAGAAGCAGTTAAATGGTAAATGCAATATTAATTTTAGTATGATATATAATATACCGGGTGCGTCCTAAATTCGTGCAAAATTTAAAAATCCATACTGAAAAAAGTAATGCTCAAAAAAAATTTCGATTTGTTCGAATATGATCAGACGGATTTTAGATTTTTTTCCATGTATAGTAAAAAATGATTCCAAAAGTAACCGATAGAGAGCGCTCACATGTTTTACTGAGGCATTTTATGCAAATCAGGCTAGCAATAAAACACCTTTCCGGAGATGGATTCGTCATTCGATTTAGGCAGCATGCTAACGTTAGCAGATCCAGCGCTGGTGGTTAAACTTTCTACAAGAATGGTAAATCCACAAATATTGTATCACAAAAGTTTCGCATGTTGAGCATCTTTAACTACCTTATAATAAATACTCAATGGCATGTCATTGTGATTTGTTTCATGGTTTGTTTGTGTTTGTTTGATTTGCATAAACGTCCCGATATTGCGTGTAAGCGCCATCTATCGGTCATTTTTGGAATCATTTTTATTATATATGGAAAAATAAATCCAAAATACGTCAGATTATACTCGTGCAAACCCAATTTTTTTCCGAGCATTATTTTTCTTATTATGGATTTTTAAATTTGCACAAATTTATGGCGCACCCTGTATATATTATGTAATATATAATATATCATATATACAATATTAATTTTAGTATGTATTAGTTAATCTATACATGAATAAGGATTGCACACATTTGATTATAATTATACATGTATTACATACAAATATATATACTATAAGGTTAACATAATCTATGTTAAGTAACATACATGTGCCACGTTATACGTGTAGGATAAGACACGATATATACAAAAACATAAGCGTCATACATACATTATATATCATTACAAACGTAATATACATATATATTATATAAATTGCTAAAATTAATAATACCTGTACCATTGTTTTCCGTATAACTACATGTCACGAATAAGAGGTAAGTATCTTTTTGTATTGAATGACGCATTTACAATAAAATTAAACCACATGAAAACATGAACTGAAAATATACTTACCATAAAATTATACCATATGTCATGGTAAGGGAGCGGATTTATTCATTATTCACATGTGTATATAATTAAATATATAGATGCATACATACATTGGTATATTAAACTTCGTCATTGTTTGAGTTTAAAATCGTTTGCTTTTGGCGAGGAAAAGGACAGCTCGCCAAATCGCATGCTGATTTCGTCTTTTTAGGCAAATATTAGTTAAACTATTTTATATTTTTAGAAACTTTCTACTGTAATTCCGCATCTAAATTTGACCGATCCTTTATTACATACATAAGGCATTTAATTCGTGTTTTTTTTCTTCAAAATATTCTGAGTATGCCCAGTATGGAGACTTTCTTTGTTATTATATTAATTCTTGAGTGAGCGCTAGTGCTGGTGCATTGTAACAAAAATACTAGAAAATGTAACATATTCAAAATCATAAAAAATAATAAATCGTATTATTAAAAGAAAATTCTTGCGAATGCATTTCTCACTGTATCATGTTTATTTCAAACATTTAATTATAAGAATAACTTCTCCTTCTAATGAATATTAATAAGTGAAAACATTCCTTTTTGTGGATGAACAACCTCAACTGGAAACAATTTTGTTACATTCTCTAATCATTTTATTTATTTATTTATTTTTGCGCGCAGAATAAATGTAGCTCAGTTATGATTTTAACTCCCAACTAATACTTTCAGAACGGTTTAAGTTACTGTTATTTTATATGATAGTATAAATAAAATGTCTTATAATATTTTCACATCTTTTTAAAAAATATTACCCAGATTACATAAATAAATAAATATATGTATAATAGTACGTAGGAAAAGAAATGAAAAAAAAAGGAAAAAAAGAATCAGGTAAAGTATAGACTTTTTATTCTTCTATGTTAAGTATGAAATGTATTTTTTTTTCTCTTTTTGAGCAAGTATCGTTTTGTTATTAAAAAACACAAGCAGAGTTTTTTTTACAATTTTAATTTTACACAAAACCTTGAAACTTTATGTATTTTTAAATGTAATTTTCGTTTGCATAAAATACTTATTGTATCGTACAGCTGGATTTTGTAACCCACATCTTTTTTAAAAAATATTACCCAGATTAAATAAATAAATAAATATATGTATAACAGTACGTAGGAAAAGTAATGAAAAAAGGAAAAAAAGAATCAGGTAAAGTGTAGAATTTTTATTCTTCTATGTTAAGTATGAAATGTATTTTTTTCCTCTTTTTGAGCAAGTATCGTTTTGTTATTAAAAAACACAAGCAGGGGTTTTTTTTTACAATTTTAATTTTACACAAAACCTTGAAACTTTATGTATTTTTCAATCTAATTTTCGTTTGTATAAAATACTTATTGTATCGTACAGCTGGATTTTGTAACCCACATCTTTTTTAAAAAAATATTACCCAGATTAAATAAATAAATAAATATATGTATAACAGTACGTAGGAAAAGTAATGAAAAAAGGAAATAAAGAATCAGGTAAAGTGTAGAATTTTTATTCTTCTATGTTAAGTATGAAATGTATTTTTTTCCTCTTTTTGAGCAAGTATCGTTTTGTTATTAAAAAACACAAGCAGGGTTTTTTTTTTACAATTTTAATTTTACACAAAACCTTTAACTTTATCTATTTTTCAATCTAATTTTCGTTTGTATAAAGTACTTATTGTATCGTACAGCTGGATTCTGTAACCCACATCTTTTTTAAAAAATATTACCCAGATTAAATAAATAAATAAATATATGTATAACAGTACGTAGGAAAAGTAATGAAAAAAGGAAAAAAAGAATCAGGTAAAGTGTAGACTTTTTATTCTTCTATGTTAAGTATGAAATGTATTTTTTTCCTCTTTTTGAGCAAGTATCGTTTTGTTATTAAAAAACACAAGCAGGGTTTTTTTTTTACAATTTTAATTTTACACAAAACCTTGAAACTTTATGTATTTTTCAATCTAATTTTCGTTTGTATAAAATACTTATTGTATCGTACAGCTGGATTTTGTAACCCACATCTTTTTTAAAAAATATTACCCAGATTAAATAAATAAATAAATATATGTATAATAGTACGTAGGAAAAGTAATGAAAAAAGGAAAAAAAAGAATCAGGTAAAGTGTAGACTTTTTATTCTTCTATGTTAAGTATGAAATGTATTTTTTTCCTCTTTTTGAGCAAGTATCGTTTTGTTATTAAAAAACACAAGCAGGGTTTTTTTTTTACAATTTTAATTTTACACAAAACCTTGAAACTTTATGTATTTTTCAATCTAATTTTCGTTTGTATAAAATACTTATTGTATCGTACAGCTGGATTTTGTAACCCACATCTTTTTTAAAAAATATTACCCAGATTAAATAAATAAATAAATATATGTATAACAGTACGTAGGAAAAGTAATGAAAAAAGGAAATAAAGAATCAGGTAAAGTGTAGAATTTTTATTCTTCTATGTTAAGTATGAAATGTATTTTTTTCCTCTTTTTGAGCAAGTATCGTTTTGTTATTAAAAAACACAAGCAGGGTTTTTTTTTTACAATTTTAATTTTACACAAAACCTTTAACTTTATCTATTTTTCAATCTAATTTTCGTTTGTATAAAGTACTTATTGTATCGTACAGCTGGATTCTGTAACCCACATCTTTTTTAAAAAATATTACCCAGATTAAATAAATAAATAAATATATGTATAATAGTACGTAGGAAAAGTAATGAAAAAAGGAAAAAAAGAATCAGGTAAAGTGTAGACTTTTTATTCTTCTATGTTAAGTATGAAATGTATTTTTTTCCTCTTTTTGAGCAAGTATCGTTTTGTTATTAAAAAACACAAGCAGGGTTTTTTTTTTACAATTTTAATTTTACACAAAACCTTGAAACTTTATCTATTTTTCAATCTAATTTTCGTTTGTATAAAGTACTTATTGTATCGTACAGCTGGATTCTGTAACCCACATCTTTTTTTAAAAATATTACCCAGATTAAATAAATAAATAAATATATGTATAATAGTACGTAGGAAAAGTAATGAAAAAAGGAAAAAAAGAATCAGGTAAAGTGTAGACTTTTTATTCTTCTATGTTAAGTATGAAATGTATTTTTTTCCTCTTTTTGAGCAAATATCGTTTTGTTATTAAAAAACACAAGCAGGGTTTTTTTTACAATTTTAATTTTACACAAAACCTTGAAACTTTATCTATTTTTCAATCTAATTTTCGTTTGTATAAAGTACTTATTGTATCGTACAGCTGGATTCTGTAACCCACATCTTTTTTAAAAAATATTACCCAGATTAAATAAATAAATAAATATATGTATAATAGTACGTAGGAAAAGTAATGAAAAAAGGAAAAAAAGAATCAGGTAAAGTGTAGACTTTTTATTCTTCTATGCTAAGTATGAAATGTATTTTTTTCCTCTTTTTGAGCAAGTATCGTTTTGTTATTAAAAAACACAAACAGGGTTTTTTTTACAATTTTAATTTTACACAAAACCTTGAAACTTTATCTATTTTTCAATCTAATTTTCGTTTGTATAAAGTACTTATTGTATCGTACAGCTGGATTCTGTAACCCACATCTTTTTTTAAAAATATTACCCAGATAAAATAAATAAATAAATATATGTATAATAGTACGTAGGAAAAGTAATGAAAAAAGGAAAAAAAGAATCAGGTAAAGTGTAGACTTTTTATTCTTCTATGTTAAGTATGAAATGTATTTTTTTCCTCTTTTTGAGCAAGTATCGTTTTGTTATTAAAAAACACAAGCAGGGTTTTTTTTTTACAATTTTAATTTTACACAAAACCTTGAAACTTTATCTATTTTTCAATCTAATTTTCGTTTGTATAAAGTACTTATTGTATCGTACAGCTGGATTCTGTAACCCACATCTTTTTTAAAAAATATTACCCAGATTAAATAAATAAATAAATATATGTATAATACTACGTAGGAAAAGTAATGAAAAAAGGAAAAAAAGAATCAGGTAAAGTGTAGACTTTTTATTCTTCTATGTTAAGTATGAAATGTATTTTTTTCCTCTTTTTGAGCAAGTATCGTTTTGTTATTAAAAAACACAAGCAGGGTTTTTTTTTTACAATTTTAATTTTACACAAAACCTTGAAACTTTATCTATTTTTCAATCTAATTTTCGTTTGTATAAAGTACTTATTGTATCGTACAGCTGGATTCTGTAACCCACATCTTTTTTAAAAAATATTACCCAGATTAAATAAATAAATAAATATATGTATAATAGTACGTAGGAAAAGTAATGAAAAAAGGAAAAAAAGAATCAGGTAAAGTGTAGACTTTTTATTCTTCTATGTTAAGTATGAAATGTATTTTTTTCCTCTTTTTGAGCAAGTATCGTTTTGTTATTAAAAAACACAAGCAGGGTTTTTTTTACAATTTTAATTTTACACAAAACCTTGAAACTTTATCTATTTTTCAATCTAATTTTCGTTTGTATAAAGTACTTATTGTATCGTACAGCTGGATTCTGTAACCCACATCTTTTTTAAAAAATATTACCCAGATTAAATAAATAAATAAATATATGTATAATACTACGTAGGAAAAGTAATGAAAAAAGGAAAAAAAGAATCAGGTAAAGTGTAGACTTTTTATTCTTCTATGTTAAGTATGAAATGTATTTTTTTCCTCTTTTTGAGCAAGTATCGTTTTGTTATTAAAAAACACAAGCAGGGTTTTTTTTTTACAATTTTAATTTTACACAAAACCTTGAAACTTTATCTATTTTTCAATCTAATTTTCGTTTGTATAAAGTACTTATTGTATCGTACAGCTGGATTCTGTAACCCACATCTTTTTTAAAAAATATTACCCAGATTAAATAAATAAATAAATATATGTATAATACTACGTAGGAAAAGTAATGAAAAAAGGAAAAAAAGAATCAGGTAAAGTGTAGACTTTTTATTCTTCTATGTTAAGTATGAAATGTATTTTTTTCCTCTTTTTGAGCAAGTATCGTTTTGTTATTAAAAAACACAAGCAGGGTTTTTTTTACAATTTTAATTTTACACAAAACCTTGAAACCTTATCTATTTTTCAATCTAATTTTCGTTTGTATAAAGTACTTATTGTATCGTACAGCTGGATTCTGTAACCCACATCTTTTTTTAAAAATATTACCCAGATTAAATAAATAAATAAATATATGTATAATAGTACGTAGGAAAAGTAATGAAAAAAGGAAAAAAAGAATCAGGTAAAGTGTAGACTTTTTATTCTTCTATGTTAAGTATGAAATGTATTTTTTTCCTCTTTTTGAGCAAGTATCGTTTTGTTATTAAAAAACACAAGCAGGGTTTTTTTTTACAATTTTAATTTTACACAAAACCTTGAAACTTTATCTATTTTTCAATCTAATTTTCGTTTGTATAAAGTACTTATTGTATCGTACAGCTGGATTCTGTAACCCACATCTTTTTTAAAAAATATTACCCAGATTAAATAAATAAATAAATATATGTATAATACTACGTAGGAAAAGTAATGAAAAAAGGAAAAAAAGAATCAGGTAAAGTGTAGACTTTTTATTCTTCTATGTTAAGTATGAAATGCATTTTTTTCCTCTTTTTGAGCAAGTATCGTTTTGTTATTAAAAAACACAAGCAGGGTTTTTTTTTTACAATTTTAATTTTACACAAAACCTTGAAACTTTATCTATTTTTCAATCTAATTTTCGTTTGTATAAAGTACTTATTGTATCGTACAGCTGGATTCTGTAACCCACATCTTTTTTAAAAAATATTACCCAGATTAAATAAATAAATAAATATATGTATAATAGTACGTAGGAAAAGTAATGAAAAAAGGAAAAAAAGAATCAGGTAAAGTGTAGACTTTTTATTCTTCTATGTTAAGTATGAAATGTATTTTTTTCCTCTTTTTGAGCAAGTATCGTTTTGTTATTAAAAAACACAAGCAGGGTTTTTTTTTTACAATTTTAATTTTACACAAAACCTTGAAACTTTATCTATTTTTCAATCTAATTTTCGTTTGTATAAAGTACTTATTGTATCGTACAGCTGGATTCTGTAACCCACATCTTTTTTAAAAAATATTACCCAGATTAAATAAATAAATAAATATATGTATAATAGTACGTAGGAAAAGTAATGAAAAAAGGAAAAAAAGAATCATGTAAAGTGTAGACTTTTTATTCTTCTATGTTAAGTATGAAATGTATTTTTTTCCTCTTTTTGAGCAAGTATCGTTTTGTTATTAAAAAACACAAGCAGGGTTTTTTTTTTACAATTTTAATTTTACACAAAACCTTGAAACTTTATCTATTTTTCAATCTAATTTTCGTTTGTATAAAGTACTTATTGTATCGTACAGCTGGATTCTGTAACCCACATCTTTTTTAAAAAATATTACCCAGATTAAATAAATAAATAAATATATGTATAATAGTACGTAGGAAAAGTAATGAAAAAAGGAAAAAAAAGAATCAGGTAAAGTGTAGACTTTTTATTCTTCTATGTTAAGTATGAAATGTATTTTTTTCCTCTTTTTGAGCAAGTATCGTTTTGTTATTAAAAAACACAAGCAGGGTTTTTTTTACAATTTTAATTTTACAGAAAACCTTGAAACTTTATCTATTTTTCAATCTAATTTTCGTTTGTATAAAGTACTTATTGTATCGTACAGCTGGATTCTGTAACCCACATCTTTTTTAAAAAATATTACCCAGATTAAATAAATAAATAAATATATGTATAACAGTACGTAGGAAAAGTAATGAAAAAAGGAAAAAAAGAATCAGGTAAAGTGTAGACTTTTTATTCTTCTATGTTAAGTATGAAATGTATTTTTTTCCTCTTTTTGAGCAAGTATCGTTTTGTTATTAAAAAACACAAGCAGGGTTTTTTTTTTACAATTTTAATTTTACACAAAACCTTGAAACTTTATCTATTTTTCAATCTAATTTTCGTTTGTATAAAGTACTTATTGTATCGTACAGCTGGATTCTGTAACCCTTTCTCGCAAATATCTGCCATCTGCTATAATAATCACTACATTATCAAAGTTTTGAGTTCACTATAGCTTTATAGCGTTGACTGCGTAAGTACATTAGCAACTGGTAATCACTTGACGGTAGTTCAGTGTTGATCCTAGAATCTCAGCGGGTCATATGATAAGGAACTACTTTTTCACCCTTCGTACAGCCTTGATCTAGAACCGACTACCATTTGTACCTATACTTAAATAAGCACATTGGCGGTCAGCGCTAAAATGATTATGATGAGGTCAAAACGGCAGTGGTACAATAGTTTTCGTAGCACGACGCAGATTTCGATGGAGATGAGATACAAAAACTGATCCTACGATACGATATGTGATAGGGAAATATTCTGCCTTGCCAGAAAAGATATCACTAAATGTGATTCTGAAAATCGTTCTTTCACATTTTCAATAATAAATTGTCCGCTGGATGTAAAAATTTTTTTAATGAAACAACCGCGTTTTTTATGCATAAAAGGAAAAAATATATATTTGTTACTCGTTCACAATGGAAGGTCCTTGGCTGGGTGCAATTGGTGCAAAATGACAAGCAGTTTTATTATGTTGTAATGATTGTAGTAACGGCATGTAGTAACGACTTTATGTAGTAACGACTTTTATTATGTCCTTTTCCTGGCTTCCATAAATTAGCAAATAAAACTGAAAATTACATGGAATTTGAGCTACTTTATTGAAAACATGTTCCTTGAAATAAAATTAAAATGTTAGCCTAAAAAAATGTATAAAATGTTTTAGAATGAAATTGTTATTATCTTGGCATACATATGCTAAGGAATGACATATAATTACATAAAATTTAAACTATTTAAGTTTCTCCAAATTTAGCAATTTTACATGGCAAATCGTATATTCTCTAATAGAAAATAAATTTACTTCTTGAAAATTTGAATTGTTTCCAATGGATAATTTCAACTTTTCAGATGATCAAAATCTGACATTTTGCGATATTCACCCAAATATCTAAAAGCAATGATTTTGAAGAAGCATTTGACTTTGATGCGAAAAATAAAATTTTCAGCAGCCTGAAAACAATATTTAAAAAATAATCTTTTGCATCTAATATGCCAGATATCATCAAGGAAATTTAAGTTATTTAAATTTAGCAAGTATATTAATCAACGGATGAGAGCCTAAACATGCCAATCGATGCGTAAACGAGAGCTGAAATTGCGTCGAAATAGTGAACGGTTTCCTGTGAGATGAATATTTGACATTTCACATATAAATTTAAACAACTGTGCATGGGTTTTGAGTATCAGCTTTGACAAATTGAAGTTGGTGACATTTAGATTATGAATTCTGTGAGTCTTGCTGATTATATGTTTATCGAGCCTATTAAAAATTTCATGTACTGGAAACGTGTCATATTATTTAACTGATGCCCTTATTGAACGTCACCAATATTGGTGACACAATTACTGGTACTATCTCAATGCAGTGCCGCGTAGAATGCAGTTACATAGTATTTTATATTCGTCAGGGAACAAGTAGTCATATATTGTCGAATCTAACAATTAAATGGAAGTAATGAACATTCACTATAAAATAAGGTTATTATACCATATGCAAATGTTTTAACTGACTTAAAATGATTTTTATTGGTATAGATAAAAATTGGGATGTAAAAACTTCGTTTGAAGCCGGAGAGGCAGCTTCCTATTTTTGCAACAAATTTTAGCGTGGGTGATTTTAGAATCTATGATAAAGTTGTTGGCACCTATAACGAAAAAGCCTGTCATCTGATACACCATTGGGAGCTGTTTCCATAGCAACATTGACCAGATTTCTGCGATATGAAATGAATGGATACACAATTACTAATGTTAACCCGACTCGAGGGCATCTGAAACCATTTATTTGAGTACATTTGAACAGCTTAGGCATTTCATGGGCTTCCTTTAGTTGATGCCCTGTGTCGGAGTAGATGCATATCCAAACTTTATTCTTAGTCAATATACGAAAATTTTTTTGTGCTTTTATATATATATATATATATAAATTATGTGACATGTATGATCTGAGTGCCTTTATTTACGCGAGCTAGTGCACGAACAGACAGACAGGCGGCAGACAAATTGAATTTACTTGTAAAAACTTTTCAACTATGTGAGTGGAGATGAAAGTGGAGATTATTGGATCTTTAGAAAACTCGGTCATAGGTAGGAATGTCGATATGTGCTAAAGCAACAGCAAATGGTCAGTTTTAGCCGAACTAACAATAGTTTCTATCTATAAAAACAATGATTTTGAAAAAGCATTTGACTTTGGTGCGAAAGATAACTTTTCAGCAGCCTGAAAACAATACATAAAAATTAATCTTTTTGCATCTAATATGCCAGATATCATCAAGGAAATTTAGTTATTTAAATTTAGCAAGTATATTAATCAACGGATTAGAGCATAAACATGCCAATCGATGCATAAACGAGAGCTGAATTTGCATCGAATTAGTGAACAGTTCCCTGCGAGATGAATATTTGACATTTCACATATAAGCTTAACCCCTTCCGGCGCTAGCAGATTCTATTAGTAAAATGAGAAATGGTCGATTGACACCGGAATTTATAAAGGACTTGTCTAGATATTACGAATTCCTTAATTTAAGCTTTCATTGTAAAAGCAAAATTATATTAAAATATTACTGGTGCCGTTCGCAAGTTTGGAATTAAAATTAGGTGTTGCCGGCCCGGCAACACTGAGCAAGAAAGGGTTAAACAACCATGCATGGGTTTTGAGTATCAGCTTTGACAAATTGAAGCTGATGGCATTTAGATTATGAATTCTGAGAGTCTTGCTGATTATATGTTTATCGAGCCTATTAAAAATTTCATATACTGGAAACGTGTCATATTATTTAACTGATGGTGTTATTGAACGACACCAATATTATCACTACTCTTATTGGCGCAGTGCAGTGCCGCGTGCAATGTAGTTACACAGTATTTTATTACTCGTCATGCAAAAAGATTTTAGATATTGTCCTACTTAAAATTAAATGGAACAGATTAACATCCACTATAAAATAAGGTAATACCATATGCGAAAGTTATATACATTTATCTAACCGATTTAAAATAATTTTCATAGGCATAGATAAAAAAAATGATGTGAAAACTTGGTTTGAAGCCGAAGAGGCAGCTTCCTATTTTTGCAACAAATATTAGCATGGATGATTTTAGAATATATGATTGAGTTGTTAGCACATATAACGAAACAGCCAGTTATTTGGTGCACCATTGGCAGCTGTTTCCATAGCAACATCGACCATATTGCTGCGATATGAGATGAATGGCAACTCAATTACAAATGTTAACCAAACTTGACGACATCTGAAACCATTTATTTGAGTACGTTTGAGTGGTTTAGGCATTTTATGAGCTTGCTGTAGTTGACGTTTTGTCTCGGAGTAGATGTATATCTAAACTTAACTGTTTGGCAACATTCGAAAATTTTCTTGTGCTTCTTTTTTAATATATAAATTGTATGACAAGTATGATCCGAGTGCGTTTATTTACGCGAGTTAGTGCACGAACAGACAGACATGCGGCAGATAATCTGAATTTGCAAAAACTTTTTATCTATGCCAGAAAATTGAGATTCTGTGATCTTTCGAAATCTCTGTGATAGGTAGAAATGTCGCTGAGTGTTAAAGCAACAGGAAAAGCAGCTAATGGTAAAATCTATATTCTCGTCCCTTTTAGCCAAACTAGGAACAGCTTATATCTATAAAAGCAATAACTTTGAAAAAGATTTGACTTTGATGCGAAAGATGACTTTTCAGCAGCCGGAAAACAATATTTAAAAATTAATCTTTTTGCATCTAATATGCCAGATATCATCAAGGAAATTTAAGTTATTTAAATTTAGCAAGTATATTAATCAACGGATAAGAGCATAAACATGGCAATCGATGCTTAAACGAGAGTTGAAATTGCATCGAATTAGTTGAACGGTTTTCCTGCGAGTTGAATATTTGACATTTCACATATAAGCTTAAACAACCGTGCATGGATTTTGAGTATTAGCTTTGACAAATTGAAGTTGATGACATTTAGATTATGAATTCTGAGAGTCTTGCTGATTATATGTTTATCGAGCCTATTAAAAATTTCATGTACTGGAAACGTGTCATATTATTCAACTGATGCTGTTACTGAACGTCACCAATATTATCGGTACTGGCGCAGTGCAGTGTCACGTGCAATGTAGTTACACAGTATTGTATTACTCGTCAAAGAAAAATTGTCCTGCTTAACAATTAAATGCAAAAGATTAACATCCACTATAAAATAAGATAATACCATATGCGAATGTCATTGTACTTTTATCTAACCGATTTAAAGTGATTTTCATTGGCGTAGATTAAGAGCCCACATTACTGACTGAAAAAGATCCGGATGATAATGTTAAGTCTATGGGGACATTCTTTTCAAATTTTAATATTTTTACATGATTTTTTTGCTTGGGATAGCTGAGGACGATCTACAACAAGGCTAGTTTTTACTTTTCCGATTTTGATTATATATTTTTTATATTATGATAGTTTCAATTACAAAACCGGTTGGAACCGATTTTGAAAGTTAAAGTAATTTATTTTTTTAATGTGAAACCAAAATTGAAAGAGGAAAAACTATCCGGGTAGATTGTCCTCATCTATTCTATGCAAAGAAAAACTCATGTAAAAATATTAAAATTCGAGCGAGATATTTGAAAAGAACGCCCCCATAGACTTAACATTATCATTCAGGTCTTTCTCATTGAGTAGTGTGGGATCTTAAGAAAAGGATGTAAAAACTTGATTTATAACCTGAGAGGTAGCTTCTTATTTTGTAACTAATCTTAGGGTGGATGATTTTAGAATGCATGACAAAATTGTTGGCACATATAGCGATATAGCCAGTCATCTGGTGCAGTATCGGGAGCTGTTTTCATGGACATATATGAAATGAATGATATCCCGGTTACTAATATTAATACGACTCGATTGCATCTGAAACCATTTATTTGAGTACATTTGAACAGTTAGCTATTTCATGGGCTTCCTAGATGACAATCTGTCTCGGAGTAGATGTATATGTAAATATTATTGGTTGGCAATATTTCAAAATGTTCTTATGCTTTTGTCTTTTGGCTATGTAAGGTATATATTTTCAACAATATTCTCAAATTGAAACATTTTATTGCTTAAGTTATCCTGTTTATTGCTATTAATAATGTTTTAGACAGTGGTACTTACTAAGGGGCATGAAAGCCGAAGGACTAATCGATTTTCTTAAAAAGAATCATCGCCTTATTTAACCCCACACTGTTAAAAAGCTGCAACATTCTGACCAGTCATTTGACCGTTTTTATTGAAAACGGTAAAAAAACCGTCATTTTACAATATTCTGAACATAATATTGCCCATTTTATTATCGGAATACAGTTAAATCACTATTTTTTCAAAAAACGGTCAAATGTCTAGCCAGAATGCGGCAAATTTTTAACAGTGCAGGTTTTCTGTTATTAAATGTAGGGAGTATTATTTTCTTAAACCACTAGTGAAAGAATACTCTTTGTTAAAGGTATTGAGTATCAATAGTCAGTCTCAAGTGATCATTAAAACCGAGTTTTAATCAGTTCCGAAACTCTATCTTTTCGTGACCCACCTATAAATATAAATATAAATAACTTTCACAGAAGCTCGCCCTATATTATACATTAGAACAGTATACACGCATCACAAACATCAACAAAGCATATTTCGAAAACAATTAATAGGTATTCCAGATGCAAATAATCATATTAATAATAATATGTGGTATATTTATAAAGTATAACGTCTTTTACAATGCATGGAGAAAAACGCTTATTAATATGTTTAAAAAAATAATTCAAAAATGAAAGCAATTTCAAAAGTTGCTTTGCACCTATATCAAAGTCTTTATATTAGAACTTAAACATATTATTCTAATTTTAACTGCAATCCTACAGATGTAAAGTTGCCGAAATCTGTATGCTTAACATTTTGCCTGTACACTGTACAAGAAAAGATGTAAATCTGCAAAACTAATTCTTGTAAAGCTACAAAAATCTGTAACTTTACAAACGAATCTGCTAAAATTACAGTTATCTTATTAAAATTTTACTTGTAACTTGGGTTGCCGTTACATGAAACATTCTAGGAATCCCAGTTTCCTACAAAATTCTTAGGAACCTTACAGATTTTTTGATTTTCAGTGCAAATATCTATTTGTTACATCTATTTTTTCTGTTGCCGTTACATAAAAAGTTTAAGAAATCCCAATTTCCTGGAAAACTTTTATTAACTTTACAGATTTTATTATTATTATTATTATTATTATTATTATTATTATTATTATTTTGCAGTGCACAAAACATTGCTTAAGCCCTTGAGGACGAGCAGCAATCAATATTTATCGCTAGCATCGTTTACAATTTATTGCACTTTTTTAGCACTTTTTGGTAGGTCGATTGTCACACTATATCTTGTAAGCACTCTAACTAAATTTTCCGATATTTGTTGCATAAAAAATATCACATTGCAGAAAGTTTTTTCTGCCAATGAGGCATGTTGCATAAAATTAGAAAAAAAAAAAAGTCTGCCGCAGAGTTTGCTATTATTTAAAAAAATATTAAATATGAGGTAAGGCTTTAATAGACATTTCTTTTTTATTTTATTCTAATCCAGCAGTTAATTAATTTATATAAATATCTATCTTATTATGTTATAATGCCCGTATTTTTTCTAGTTGAAATAGGGATTAAATGCTTCGAGCTTTTACAGACGAAAATATTAAAATCATATTTCTTCAATATATGCAAATGAAATTTTGTCATATTACTCGAATTTCTAAAGTTGTTTTTCTGTTATTTATATTTTCACTAATTTCTGTACTTTTTTTAAAATAAAACTTGACATTTTCAGAAACGAAATAGCAAAATATAACTGATAGTTAAATTTAATTTCCCACCAATAATTTTCAATACTATTAACAGACAATTTATTTTCATTTTCTGTAAATATTATTTCAGAATGCTTATATATGTTTATTTTCTGCCATAATTTTTCCCAATGTGAAAAATAACAGTAGTAAGTCTTGATTACGTCCATTAATAATTACGAGGTGGAACCCGTCGAAATTCGACGAAAGAAAATCTTTAAGAAAGAACTGTTTCATTGATTTATAATAAATCTACATAATTAGTTACAGTAAAAAGTACATCATATATTGTTCAGTCTAACTCTCAAACAAATATTATTTTAAGCTAAAATTAACAAAATATTATAATCCAATAATCCAAATTATTTAAAAAAATAATAAATAAAACCGAAATTCACCGGATTTCATAACAGACGATACTTTTAAAATAGTATGCACATTTAATATTTTTTTTTTTTTTTTTAAGAGAAAATGGAGTGATTATGTTGCCACAATTACAAAATTGGTACTAAAAATTATAAAAAAAAAATAATAATATCTCAAAAATGAATTGAGATACAGCTTTGAAATAAATTGTATTTAAAAGCATATTTTTTTCTCTATACGACAGTGTAAAAATTTAAAATGTATGATGTTTAGAAAATTAAAATTTTCAGTACCGAAAATTGCAAAACAGAAATTGCATGAGAAAGTATTGCGCGTTTTAATTTCTATTATTTTTTTCTTTTCAATTTCAAGAGAAAATGGAGTGGTTTTGTTGCCACAATGACAAAATTGCTACTAAAAGCTATAAAAAAATTAATATCTCTAAAATAAATTGAGATACAGCTTTCAAACGAATTGCATTTAAAAGTACATTTTTTCTCTATACGACGGTGTAAAAATTGAAAATGTGCGATGTTTAAAAATGTAAATTTGCAGTAACAAATCGGTTGTAAAACCGAAATTAAGTGTTGCCATACGCAAAATGACGTATGCGTTACGCACAGATACGTTTGGCCTTTATAATATAGATATCGTAATATTAATAATATATATTCCACAACGAAAAAGTAAGAATTTATATTATAAATAAATATTTCGCTTACAAGACCGTTGTTGTATTAATAAAAATATTTAAAATAAGGTACCCTGGGGTAATAACGCCACGTTAAGGTTCTACCAATTTTCACGGCTTAGTTTTAGATTGTATTTTTCAAACAAATATTGGATCTGATACAGAAACTCATTGACTATCTATATAAAATAAAATAATTTAACAGATATGTATTCATAAAATGTAATGGCGTTTTTTCTTGACCCATGCTATTTGGCGTTATTACCCACCTATATGGGTAATAACGCCATGCAAACAAAACTATGAAATAAGATGGAATAATTGCAAGTAGATAGCCCAATTCTAAAAATACAAACTCTACAAACTTAGAAATTGACAAATTGCATTCTAAGATATTGAAAATGTTCAATTTTTGTGAAAGTGTAAGAAATATAAAGGTGTGGTGTGGGAGGGGGGGGGTGAGGCAAATAAATATCAGACAGTGAGTTTCTTTTTGCTTAAAAAGGACCGTCTAAATAGAAATATGAGAAACATTTCACAGTTTTAACCGTGTTTATTTTAATCAGTATTTAGAATGTAGCTCGGCCACTGTAGGCAATCAACCGGGGTATTAATATCAAGGATTGGCGTTATTACCCCTTTATAGTTATTGCGCAGTACATTTTAAATTACAAATTATCTCGAGAAGATATCCAAAATCTGCAACAACATTTTAAAAGTACATGAAATGCACTACAAATTTATGTAATTAACAAAGTATTTCCGGATAAAAAGATAGTCTTCACATATACAAAACGTATCTCGTAAATTTTAGATCAAGCGTTAATTTTAGTTGTTTGTAAAAACAATAAGACCTAAAAATGAAACAAATTAACTTGAAGCTGCTTTTTGCGATTTATATGACTCAAAACCCTTCTGCGCAGAGCACATGGGTGTCATTTACCCGATTATTTCATAATTATGCAAAATATAAGCACTTGGCGTTATTACCCCGCCTGGCGTTATTACCCCAGGGTACCTTACATTAAAAATTTTTATTTACATGTTTCAACTCTATTTAATCGAGTCATCTTCAGAATGTACATAGAAAATAAAATTACAAACATAATGAACATGTAAATCTGGAATAAATAAGAAAATTCATTGAAATTTATTTAAATAATTCATATATTTGTAACGATACGCTGTCATTTCGCATCCCAAATACATGGATTGAATGATTGGACAATTTACAAGATAATTATTTAGTGGACACTATCCAAATTAAAAAACGCGTGATATATTTAATTTCAATAATTATTTACTCCAATTTTACAGTTCATTATAATTTTATTTTCTATTTACATTCTGAAGAGGACTCGATTAAATAGAGTTGAAACATGTAAATAAAAATAAAATTAATGTATTTTAAATTTTTTTTATTAATATAACTACGTCTTATAAGCAAAATATTTATTTATAATATAAGCTCTTACTTTTTCGTTGTGGAATATATATTATTAATGTTACGATATAATTTCCCCCCTTTTACTTATTTTCTGAGGACCGTAAACAAGGAGCAACTGGAGAATCTGTAGTGTCTCAATACTTTGACCTTGCCATGCGCTTTTTGCGGTATCGATTTCTACACATGGAACGTTCACTTCTGCCCCTATACTCACTCTTTGAAGACTTTACGAGATTCTCGTTTTTGAGAATTTTATTGCCTTCCCAAAGATCTTCAATTTAAAATGCAATTGCGTGTTTTATTAATAGTAGCTAAAAGAAGAGTAAATTACAGAATTAAACCGGCGGCGCCAACTTTTCAAAAATAGTGGGTGGGCTCAAAAATTTGTGTTGTAAAATGGTGCGACCAGTTTGTTTTTCTTTGAAGGGTTGACAGATGGTGAAAGGTGAGAATTTTAATTCAAGTTATCATCTTTTAATAAAGTTGCGATTTTATTAAATTATGTTCCGATGCATTTTTCTTTATAAAGGCACTTATATTCATTGTAATGTCATGATATAATGAACATGACTGCAAATTGAATTAGAAGAAAGTTAAACACGGATGCAAAACATTCCAGTCATTTGGGATTTATGGGTGTTACTCGGCGAATTAAAGCACATGGTCATTGGAAAAATAAATTTTATTCTAAGGAGAAAAATGAATAATAAAACAATAAGGAAACAAATAAGTAGAACAATGAAATTTGGGTACGCTATGATTCAAAATTATTGGGTGGACTTGGACCCCACAAGCCCGTATAAGTTGGCGCCATCGGAATTAACCCTTTACGGCGCGGAATAAATCTATTTCGAATGATTAACTTGCACTCGAATTTGTAAACATATTTATTAGGAAAAACGAACTTATTTATTTTCAAGTATGTTATGTTGTATGGTTGGTTGGTTGGCAAGTACTGAGACGTATAAGTATGTTATAAAAGGAAACTTTTAACTAAATATTCTGGATACCAATAAAATAAAAATTAGGTGTCCTATTTTAAAGACACTGCCCTCCAAAGAATTTGCGTAACATTTGTAAACAGTCACAGATTTGTTTTTTGAATCACAAATATTTTTTTTTACATTTTAATTTATATTTTTATATTTTTAATCACGATTTCTCTGGTATGACAAAGCTTTGTGGGTTGAAATCAGAAGACATTATTTATTGTTTATTTTTAACACTTTCGGGTCTGGTGTCAATTAATAGTATATGTCTTCGAATTGAGTATGATTATTTTGTTTTAATAAATACTTTTATTAGTGTTTACATGTAGTAATGTTAGTACACTGTAAAAAAATATGACCCTTTTGCTGCATCGTCACTCCACGGCTTTTATAGAATATGTCCTTTTGACCTACGAGAATGCTTCATAATTGGGTGAAGTAATCCTTTTCTATAAAAGCAATGGAGTGACGATGCAGCAAAAGGGTAATATTTTTTACAGTGTATGTGTGTATTATTTACTATAAAACTTCATTAATGTTTAGTAATTTAGTAATAATAATAATAATAATAATAATAATAATAATAATAATAATAATAATAATAATAATAATAATAAACATTTTCTTAATTCTCTTTGCACAGTTTTCGATTATTTAATTTTAAACATATATTTCACTGTTTAAATTTAAAATAAAGGTTGCTTTTCAGAAAAAAAATCATGTACAATAAAGTGTAAAAAGTATTAGAAAATTGAAATAGCAGTTAAATCTTGTTGAAAACTACTATTTTCTAAACATCTACAAAAACTCTTCCTTAATCTATTGTCATGTGAATATGAATTGAATAGAACGCAAAACAACAAAATTCGTTAAGTTTTAAACGATAAAATCTTTGTTAAACTCCACTTAACTATTTGGATTGCTAGTATTAATGTTATTAACGTAAAAGTAGTTTTTTGTAAAATTGGAAAAAAATATTGGACCCGCAAGGGTTAATCTTCAAATTTGATATGCCATAAAACTTATTCTAACGAGTATTTTAAGTGTTTTAAAATTTTGCAACAATCTAATTTAAATATTGTCTGTGAAATAAAACAAACTTTAATGGAATTCAAATGAGTTTTATTCCATTACTAAAAGCTTTTATTTTATTTTACACATTTATTGGTTAAATGTTAACTAATCGAGCAAAGTTAGAGAAGATAAAATTGGGTGCAATCCTATAGAAAATACGCCATCTTTAAGACATGTTTCCTCGGAAACTACCCGATCGATTGTGTTGAAATTTGAAATCCATATTAACTGGCTCAAGATTTATAACAGACAGTTTTTTTTTTTTTTTTTTTTGTGCGACTAAAACTTTTTAATTTACAGCAATGCCAATATCTCAGAAGATTTTCATTTTAAGAATCTTTTTTTTAAAAAAATGAAACTAATTAAAATTTTTAAAAACTGTCTGCCATATATGATTTTATATTTATGCTCTATCACCGGAAATTTTTTCATCAAAATCGCTCGAGTACTTTATGAAATAACGGGATTTTTATCTGAAAACTACGATTTTTCAGAAGAGACTAAAAACTTGTACACTTCTGACTTGTGTGAAGTTAGAATTTTTCAGTTATGAAGTTAGAGTTCTTGTGCAATTTTATCAAACTCATGAATTAAAAATACGTATCAACACTTGGATAAAATTTACTTTCATATAATAAATGAGATAATGTTTTAACCCTCTCACTGGTAAGCCCATGTTTATACGTTCACTAACCTCCAGGCTTTACTGCAGTATAAACAATATTTAAAGGGGGGGGTGCTTAAGGGGGGGCGAGCCGGACATTTGTCTAGGGCCGCCAAAATTTGGGACCGCAAAAAAGTTGTTGTTTCTACATTTCACCAGTTTTTATGAAGAATCTATGTTCACTTGACAGGCGTAACCCGAGTCTGTGATGAATGACCTTTAAATTGAGTTCAAATTTGTAGGATTTTATGTCTTATGACACCATTCTATCTAAATTTATATTTTTAAGTGAAAAACTATTGGATTGAAAGTATCTGCTATTTTGCATTTTATTTTCTGCTTAATTTTATTATTAGAGTCCTTGCATACCGAAAGTGAATGAAACCGCGACAAAACACTCAGATTTTTACCAATTTTGTCAAAATATACCATGTTTCATTTTGTAAAAAATACATATCTAACGTTTTATTTTGTTAAACTGCGGACTTCAGTTACTTTTAACGCAGGAAATATCGTTTCTGTTAGGCGCGAAGTGACTTGCGTTCGTCAGTGTATTTTAAAAGAATTATCGTAAAATTCATACATTTTACAACTAGTTGCACTATAGATTATAAGATTTCATCCTATATGAAAATATAAAAAAAAACCTTTAATGCGTTTCAAAACTTTACTTAAACGCATAGTATACTTTTTGGCTTCTTGGAAACGCTAAAACTGCACTATAAAAGGGCGAAACCGCGGCGGAACATTAAATTTTTTACAGACTTCGTCGAAATTTTCACTAATATAATTTTGTGAAGAATTTTTATAATGTCAGAAGTTTTCAAAATTTTTGTAGGTGATTAAATCTGGTCTATTGGGATGCTCTAAAAAGATTGTATTAAAGCACGGACGATTAGTTTCTTTTAGTGAAGAAAAGATTTCGTCTCTGTAATCACTGTACATTTTGAAAGGGTTAAAATTCTGGCTTTTTAAAACCAATTATATTATCGATTAGAAGAAGGTTTCAGCCTTTAAGCACATATTTTTGATTTGTCGGACACAGGGATCCGACTGTATCCTTGTCTTCACAAGGATACAGTTGTATCCTTGTGAGGCATTGCAATAAGAGTAAAAAACGTTTTTCACTAAAACCACCTTTTTATTTTCAGGAGTGCTATAAATTTTCAAGACTGTTGTAGATTTTTTTAATTGATTGCAGCATTTGAGACTTAGGAGTACGGTCTTTCAGAATGTGTCTTGTGTTTTAAAGTTAACTAAACGGTTTGGACAATGTAAGTTAATACATAGTTACAAAATTCCTCAGAAATTTTCTTTTTCTGTTCTTTATTTTCAACAAATGCATAAATGCACCTTTAGATCATGCGCCGCAGCTTTTCATTTCTCGCAACGACCGAGATAAATTTTAAGTGAAAGTGAGTTTGGTTTTTAATTAACAAATCTAATAATTATAAGTTTTTAAATTCCGAGTTCAAAAATTTCAGTTGTGTCTTGAGACACTTTGGGCTAGCTTTACCAAATATTTCATCCTCGTTAAGTGCCTGTTTCTGCCACCGCACACAGATTGACATACACGCATGTAGACAGAGATTAACTTTGTTTTATTGATATAGATTTATACATAAGAAATAGAGAGAACTACTTACTAAACTAAAGAACTTTGAATTTTGTAACTGAATAGAAATCTTACTTCCTTCACTTGATAAAAAATAGGCCGGATGCATCGTTTTTCCAAATTTAAATGTTTTCGACTCGATACCAGTAAATTTTTTACCAACAATTTTCAAGATTTTCTGAGTTTAATTGCCAATTTATCTGTGCTAAATTTGCCGACTGAAGCTTGAATGTGGGATGTAAGGGATTCACACCTCTTAGCAGTATTGAGAAAAAATAAGATGGAGGCAATGACAACCATTTCTGAAGCAAAGATAAAATTACGTTACATATGGGATTCTTTCTCCAGTCTATGTTCTTTTGCATTTTGGATTAATATGGTCCTCTGTCAGATTATGCTCGCAACTGCCGTCCTGATATTGAAGGCTCTACCAAGACCACGCTAATTAGCATCATTTTAAAACAAAGGGCTTGATTATCAAAGATTGAATTATATCATCGCGAACATTAGAGATTTTCTCTAATCCGATTTCCATTCATTCCTTGTTGACTATTTACTGGGAGATTTTTCAGTTCGAGTAGGATTTTTCTGCCGAAGTCAATGATGTCACAATACCTGGCGACAGTTTTCATGATTGATTATGCAAAATCTATCATTCATTTGAAAATTAGCTTGTTCAAAATGGCTAAATGAAAATTATTGTTGTCTATTGAGCTTTTATAATAACTTATAGAAGAAAAGTTTTATATTAGAAGCCATAAGAAATCATTTTAAACGCAACGTTTTAAATATATTGTTTTTAATATGTCATAATGCTCGAGCTTAAACCTGTTTCACATGTAATAATTGATTTGTTTTAATGTTTTCTTCCTATTTTAAAGGGAACTTCTAGATATAATTTTAATTAAAAAAAGGTGGAACATATTATTTGCTCTTTTTTTAAAACCGGCAACAGTAAATAACAAATAAGAAAAATCATGCGTTAGGCATAGATTATGAAACACTTCTTAAACACTTCCTGAAATCTTTAACAAAACTTCGTTATTTAAAGAAATAATGTTACTGTCCATAGCCAAATATGTATTACAATACTTCTGAATAGCCTTGTATTTGATCTGTCGGTAATATATTTATTATATAATGGGAAAATTTAATTTAAAAAGAAAATGCCTAGCAGGTTGAAGTTTCTCTTTCAGCAATTTGTACTAATGGATGGAAACAAACTTGAATACTTTTGTTCAGCCCTATAGTTTACCTAGTACCTTTATTACATGCGAGTATTTAGCTAAAATTTATTTTAAACTAAAACATTCGTAAAATTACTGAAATCACATTCTCAGAAATTATCATTCATAGGCGTCATGTATTCAATTCTTTGCGCGGCCCTGTATATCATTTTATCCATATTCTACAACTATTTCTTAGCAAACTGAATGCAGTTTTGCATAAAAATGCATAACCTATTTAAAAAGCATCTTTAAGTAATTTACGTTCATATTCAATAACGTTTGCGATCTGCCCCGTGTATCAACTATAGCATTTATACACTATACATAATATGCATAGGTTTAGAGGAACTTAAAAGCACATATCATAATAAAAAGCATTTTATCCATCCATCGGCCATCATCGGATACATATACAGTACGTCGGAAAGAATATACTATTTGAAATCTTTTGTGTGTCCCTGTAAATGCTGTGCACTTCGTATTATACATGATTATATCGTATAACATATGTTAAGTCTAAGCGACATACATCAATTTTATACGTATGAAATAATTTAATACAATTAAAATATGTCGCACACAATTCCCCTCTTTACCATATGTAATGGAATTCTTTTGCGTGGCCTTGTAAATAAATAACAGCTTTTTTTTTTTTTTTTTACCGAATATTTTAGTGCACGTTGTAAATCCATAAATGCATATAATCTGTAATATATTTGACATGACATATTCATTTGAAATGGTTTTCTCCATAGCCGTAACATAACGGTAAACCTTTGACTATCCCTGTAAATAAACTAATCATGCTAGAAGCTTCATTTGAAATAAGGTTCGTGCTAAAGGTAAACGTATTTATCATGAAAAGCCAAAAAATGGTAAACTAAAAGGATTATTATAAATACATGATGTGCAAGGGAAATTTGATTATTTTGGTAATAATTTTTACGATCTCTTTTTTTAAATTTTTTGTGTTAAAAAGTTCATCTAATTTCAC